>KV744893.1:4193-92934 GCA_001692735.1 Lepidopterella palustris CBS 459.81
AAGTAAGCCACGATAGTCGACTTTCTTGTCCACGAGCCCCTAAGATGGCGCAAGTGTGCTGTATGCACGTCTTGCCCCGCATAAAATGCATGGTTGGAGACGTACAGCATGCGGGCGGAATCGCCAATTCTGTCGTCTCTTGGAATCGCTAGGATCAACGTCCAGGGATGTTATTGTTATCCCCCAGCATGTTCCGTATGCTCGGGAACTGGGAGGTGAACCTTCGTGCGCTCTCCTTTTCTCCAATCTTGTCGAAGTTTCTTCCGTTTTTACGCCCGGTGCTAAACTCCTGTGGCATAGATTTGCTGATAACGCTGCTGAGAGGGAATTGCCAGGAATAGTAAGTCGATCAGGGCTCGAGCAATATTGGAATCGACTGAAAGAAAACGTGTTTCACCCTAGAACTCAGTCATAGGAGAAAAACACAAGATACAGGAGATAAGAGAAATATAGCAAAGTCAGGGAAGGTGATAGGACGCGAAGGTTACGGGCTGTCTAATGTCTACAGACCACCAGCCTTGCCGACTGGAAAGCCATCTAGCTACGACGACAATGTGCGCGCGTGGCTTGCTCCAGCCGTGCTCAACCAAATTCACCTTTGCTCAATAAGTTAAAAAGGCCTTATTTGTGCGGCACTCAGCCAGACACACGTGTGCCGACTCTCCCGGAAGCTCCGGGCCTCTTCTAGAACCAATGGATTTTGTATGCGAGACAATGCGGTCTCTCCTTGAATTTCAAGGCTCCATGACTTATCAATCGAACACATAGTCTTTGGCAGGCTGCCTTCCACCGGCTGGCAAGAGGGTGTGTCTTTTTGGGACAGGTTTTTCGAAATGTTGGGATTAAGTTACTATAAGACGCAAAAGGAGTGAAGCATGGTCTCCTATAAGTTCCATTCTGCATCAAAGAGCACCCAACTATATTCATTACATTAGTTTTGAGCCATTCATTCCATCAGAAGATGTTTCCTGGATAACTTGAAGCTGACCAGGCAGGAGTCAAGATAGGCGAAAGACAACATACAAGAACGGGTTTCTGAACATAACATGCATGAGAAGCAGATGCTCAAGGGATTCCAAATGTCAATCTGCTTCTGTCTGGCTGCCTGAAAGCTAACAAAGATAAAGGTCTGCTACCTCGTTACGCCTATTGAATCGCCTCTGCTAGACAACCAAATCCCCTGAGAAATTGGAGGCAATTTGGAACCCTCAGCGAAACCGCAACACAAAGCAAACTAATGAAGTTCACTTAAGCTTCCCCAAATATCAGAGCGCCTTGATCGATAGTGTGTATCGTACTGGATGTCCAACTAGAGCCGTCATTTCACTGTTTTATTGGAAAGGGGGCTTTCGAAAGAAAATAGACCAGACAACGATCCCTTGCGGCTGAACTCACGGCGATAGATTCTATTTCGGTAAGTCGTCTGGCTTCTGAATACGACTGCTCACAAGGCGTGGGTCAATGTCTTCTAACAGATACCATTGGATCTCATGCACGCAGTAAGCGGCCTTTTGAAGCTCCTCGGACCCCGGACATGTTGTACGACATTGCCTGGCTCGAAACGCGTGGAGTGAGGATATGCTGAGCCGTGCTTGGCGGGTTCAACTGTTCAACTCCGCCCTGGTCGACGCTCGGGATCGACTTGGCGGTTCCAATGGAATCCCTGACCCTCGTGAATTTACTACGGAAGCTATCGTGAGGGAGTAATTGGCCATTGCTGTGTAGCAAATGTGCTGGAAAGGGAAGGGGGGAAGAGCTGATGTTTCGTCGGATTCGTAGAGGTTTTTAGGACGCTGCTGTGCTGCAATGACGCTCTTGGGCATGGGAGTTGGAGCTCGGCTTTTTGCTCGATCCGTGAACGTGCACTCGGCAGCGAAATTTCGTGAACGATCTGTCAGCAGAATTACATGTGAGCAAAAATCAAACGCGAAAATGCTTACTCACCCTCAATGCTGGTTGCACCATTAAGACCGTTATCCAAACAATGTGACATATCGGTTGCCCTGCGCAGCTTGCATCATGCCATGCCTCTCCCCAGAATCCCCGCAGCAGCATCACGATTTCCCTTCAGCGGCACAAGGTTGCCAACGCCCGCATTGTTCCGCCTTAACCAATACAACCACCATTTTAGCTCCTCATCGATCATCATGGCACCAGTTGCTAAATCATATGACTATATTGTCATAGGAGGTGGAAGCGGGGGAAGTGGAGCTGCACGCCGAGCTGCAGGCTGGTATGGAGCGAAAACCGTGTTGATAGAGAACGGCAGGTCTGGGGGCACCTGCGTCAATGTTGGGTGAGAATTCTGCCGTAATGCGTCAAGATTGATACTAACAAGCCTTATCGCAGATGTGTTCCTAAAAAGATGACCTGGTACTTCGCGTCAGTGAACGAGACCCTCAAAGGCGCCCGCAACTACTTTTATGACGTTCCAAAAGACGTTAAATTCCACTTTGATAAATTCAAGAAGAGGCGGGATGAGTCCATTGTGAGGCTCAACGGCGCCTACGAGAGAAACTGGGACCGGGAAGGGATTCAGCTTGTACAGGGGACCGCAAAATTTACTGGGCCGAAAGAGGTGGAAGTGGAATTGCAAGATGGAAGCGGCACAGTGACCTTCACCGCTCCTCATATTTTGATCGCCACAGGAGGATATCCGATGCTCCCTGAAAATGTGGAAGGCGCACACCATGGCATTACCAGCGATGGATTCTTCGATATCGAGCATCTGCCGAAGAAGATAGCCGTGGTTGGTGCTGGATATATTGCCGTCGAAATGGCGGGTATGTTGAATGCGATTGGCGTGGAGGTTCATATGTTCCTCAGAGGAGAGACTTTCCTAAGAACATTCGACCCTATGGTCCAAGGAACAATGACCCAAGCCTACGAGGATGCTGGAGTGATTCTGCACAAGAACTACAAGGGTTTCAAAACGGTCGAGAGGCTTGATCATAATTCTGCCACTGTACCTGGTGGAGATTCTCATAAAAAGTGGACCGATGGACCCAGCCCTCATAAGCAACTCAAGATCACTAGCAACGACGGGGAGATTTTTGAATGTAATGAGCTTCTCTGGGCCATTGGTAGAGCGCCGGTGATCAAGAATCTAAATCTTGACAAAATCGGGATCAAACTTACAGAAAAGGGGCACATTGCTACCGACGAATACCAGAACACTAATATTGAAGGACTTTATGCAATAGGTGATGTTACCGGCAATTTTGAATTAACTCCAGGTATGCTTATCCCAATACTAACTACTCTATTGAAGACTTCTGACACATTGTCTTTCTAGTTGCTATTGCTGCAGGGCGTCAATTGAGCAATCGTCTCTTCGGCCCTCCAGAATTGAAGGGCTCAAAATTAGAATACAATCATATCCCCACTGTGGTCTTCAGTCATCCGGAAGTCGGAACCATTGGATTGACCGAGCCACAAGCTATTGAGCAGTACGGGAAGGAGAACATCAAGGTATCATTCACCGCTCGATTGCTATGAAGTATCACATTCTCACCCAACCGGCACTCAGATATACAGAACCAAGTTTACAGCTATGTACTTCGACGTATTCCCGCCAGAGGAGAAGGCGCACCATCCAACGCAGTATGTGGGCCTGTCAATCAGTCGCTTGAACATATCACTCGGCCTTTTGGAATTATCTAACAATATACTAGATACAAGATTATCTGCGCTGGACCGGACGAAAAGGTCGTAGGACTGCATATCCTGGGCGAAGGTAGCGGAGAAATGCTTCAAGGTTTCGGCGTGGCTATCAAGATGGGTGCAACCAAATCCGACTTTGATCGATGCGTGTAAGTTTTCAGTCTGTTCCTCGTCTTGTGTTGTGCCGTTGGCTTATCTACCTACCTTTAAAGCGCGATCCATCCTACTTCTGCCGAGGAATTGGTTACGATGAGGTGAGAGCATCGTCAGTGGCCCGTCATGAGGACGTGGGGTATCAAAATGTATCAGGGTGTGGATTTGGAGTGATTATTGTAGCCGACTAAGCCTAGAGGATGGCAACGGTTTTGATATTGACCTGGATACCAGGTCTCCATATATGTAGACAAAGTCGATAAAACAGAGGGGACTTCATGGAGCCATGGCAAGCTCCAATGCATTCGCAGTATTTTTTCCCACATGAGATTTGAACTTCCAATAATTATGCCGCTTGCCCGTCATGCACAGACCACCTTTCATTTTCCGAAGGCGAGAAAAGCTGTTGCCGGAGCTTCAACCTCAACACTCACGCCAGCGCCATCGTCTCTCCATCAATCTCCTCTCCTTTTCTTTTATCTGTAACAATGTCTCTAGCAGCCTCGCGTGCCGTGCTACGGCACTCGAAATTCGCCGTCCGACGTGCTGCGTTCCGCAATGCCTCCACGACCTCCGAAGCTGCAGGCGCCGCGAAGAAGACCGCTCAAGCCACATCGAAAGCATCGGAGGGGCTTTCAAGAGTGACTTCATCAGCTGGAACTGCTCTCGGGAAGGCTGGGAAATTCACTGCTAACACCTTGGGACGAATTGGTGGTCGTACTGGGAGGCTCATTGGTTTCATTCAATGTTAGTACCCTCTGTCATTCCCATCGCCGCATCAATGGACGTGCTCGACGTCCAATGCGATATAAACGTTTTTATTCTATATGTTCAGGCGTTTTGAGAATTGTGAGAGGTGTTGTGGTTATGTATTTTGCCTTGAGGGATAGCTGCACTCACAGATTGGACGATTCTCCGTCTTCAGAGCTATCGATATCACGCAGAGACAACTCTACTATAACCCAATGGCTTTGCTAACTACTCTCTTCTGCGGCAGCCTTGATACCTCCAACGATCTACTACTCTAAAGTTGGTCTGGAACTTGGAAAGATCATCTTCGAGCACCGAAAGATGAGCCCGCCGTAAGCCAAACTTTCTTACCATGGACAACGCAAGTTTGATCAGAGCTCATTCTAATGGCTTGGTCAGATCTCTCGCAACCTTCCAGGCCTATTTCCAACCTGTGCTCAACGGGCTGCGGCACCCTGCGACCCTTTTCACACAAACCACAACGACGTCAAGCACACTACAACCCGCGAGCATACTGAACCGCGTCAGGAATCTGAGTGGACCGCAAATGGCATCGGCTGCAGTGGTTGGCGCAGAAGTCCTTGGGTTTTTCTCTGTTGGTGAAATGATCGGTCGATTCAAGGTTGTTGGCTATCGGTCAAGCGAGCCGGCTCACCACTAGGTGCAATAAAGACCTGTGGTAATAAATCTATGTGATGTGAAAGTATGGCGGGAGGAGAGCAGGCTAGGGAAACCAGATATTTAAACGAGGATGTATGAGGCTCGTACTGGGAATCGCGGCGTTGCGATTGGTATAGAGACGGTGCGCTCTTGAGGAACTCGACACTTGTACTATTGCACATACTTTTATGTTAGATTTTCAACTGGACTGTGCAACTACTATCGGCGACCATGTTCTTCTGGAAGGAGAACTTAAGATTTATATCGCGCTTGCCAAACATTCACGTGATGTTGTCGGATAATCATCGGCATCGCAGCTCAACCTTTGGAGAAATTTTTGGACCACTGGCGTTGCTGAATTTTAGCTAGTAGAATCTTGGACACTCCCTCCGTAATCCTCCCAATAATCGGGCAAATGGATGATAGCTATATGTAACCTATAGTCTTCGCAATGGATGTCTTTAAACTCCTCACAAGGTCCGCAAAAGCATCCCACACGACACCACGGCAGACACTCCCCTCCAGCGGCGAAGCCTCCAATCCACAACTTTTCGGCTACACCGCAGAACAAGAAGGACAGCCGAATTTGCAGTTAGGCAGGAAGCGTAAAAGAGAAGAGGATTCTGTGAAAGAAGCTATAACAATTCCTAAAGAGCTTGACTTTTTCGGCGAAGCATTTCACCATAAAAACGACGGAGCGCAAGTGGGAAAGAACCAAGGCTCTCGAGGAGCAAACGGGAATTCTCAGGATGGGGAATCTACTCAGGACAAATATGGAGCTGGGAAACGTATGGTTGAGGGGCTTGTGGAGCGATTGAGCGAGGATGAATGTAAACGAGTGCTACGTATACATAAGCTGAAGATTACAGTTCTGGAGGATTTTCACACAGAGAAAGAGAAGGACTTGATTGGAAAGAAGTCTAAGAAGCGGAAGAAGACGGAAGAAAAGCTTCAAGGGCCTCCGGCGAAGAAGGCGAAGTCACAGCTCTACCCTCAACCTTTGACCGCGTTTGAGCAGCTGAGGAGTAGATATGCCATATCTAAGAGGTTGGCGGAGAACCTTGAGGCACAGGGTTATACAGTCCCTACAGAGGTACAACTTGGGGGATTGCCATTGCTGCTTGGAGCTCGAGATGCTCAAGTTGGCGACCAACAGAATGGGGAAGGTAATGGTTATGGCAAGCAAGGTCAGGACCTCGATCTACTCGCTGTTGCACCAACTGGCAGTGGGAAAACAGTCACTTTCTTGGTGCCTGTTCTTAACGCCTTGATTGGCGAAATAAAATCTTCAACACGAGAGATGGATGGTGCAACTGGAATTGGTCCTCGTGCTATCATTATAGCTCCAACAAAGGAACTTGCTGCCCAAATTGCCAACGAGTCACGGAAACTCACTCTGGGAACGACCGTTAAAACTGCTCTAATGAAGAAGGGAATGGAAGTAGTTGACCGGTCCGGCGAAGAAATGACCAACAACCACGCCGAGGATGAACGCCGCAATGATACCTCGGAGGAAGACGACCACAGTGTGAATGAACTGAAAGCGACAGGCTCTACTCGAAAAGAGCGACGGAAACGAAAACAAGCCGAAATTGTGAAAGCTGCCATCCTGGTAGCAACACCACTCGCCCTATTGAACGTATTGAAGAAGCACAGCGGCGAGACCACGCCTCTTCCAACAGTACGCTATCTAATCCTAGACGAAGCAGACGTCTTACTCGATCCTCTTTTCCGGGACCAGACCCTATCGATATGGAACGCCTGCACCCACCCCTCGCTCCGCGTGAGCTTATGGTCCGCAACCATGGGCTCCAACATCGAAGAGCTTGCCATTTCCACCATTAATAATCGCTGGCACTCACTAGTTTCTTCCTATCCCGTTCCACTTCCTCCACGTGTTCCACTCATCCGACTTGTCGTCGGACTCAAAGACTCCGCAATCCCTAACGTAACCCACAAACTTGTCTATGCCGCGACAGAGCAAGGCAAGCTCCTCGCCCTTCGCCAACTCCTTCACCCAACCTCGATGCCTTCCATAGACACAACACCGACTCTCCGTCCTCCCTTCCTCATATTCACACAAACCATCCCCCGCGCCATGGCCCTACACTCGGAACTCCTCTACGACATCCCTCCAGAGGCAGGTGGCAGCGCGCGCATTGCAGTCCTGCACGCAGGCTTGCCGTCCATGGCACGCGACAGTGTCATGACCCGCTTTCGGCGCGGAGAAGTCTGGGTCCTCATCACGACAGACCTGCTAGCCCGTGGCGTTGATTTCCGCGGCCTCAACGGCGTCGTTAACTATGACGTTCCCAACTCGGCCGCTGCGTATGTCCATCGCGTCGGTCGTACGGGGCGGGCGGGCAGAGAAGGCGGGGTGGCCGTTACGTTGTATACGACTGAGGATATTCCATACATCAAGAACGTTGCGAATGTGATCCGGGCTAGCGAGAAGCTACAGGGGAAGGCAGAAGGTGACGCGAAGAAATGGCTGCTAGATGCTCTGCCGACGCCTAGTAAGCGTGATCGGCAGAAGTTGAAACAGAGGGGTGTGGAGGCTAGAAGGCCGGGCAAGGCCGCGGATGCGAAGACTAAAGCTAGAACGAGGATTAGCACGAAGAGTGGTTGGGAGAAGAGGATGGAGAATAATCGGAGGGGCGCGATAGCTGGGAGTCGGATGAGAAAAAAGGTGAATGAGGAAGGGGTGAAGGGCGGGGGAAGTGAGAGTGAGTTTGAGGGGTTTGCGGACTGAGGCGTGGATGAGGATGCAGATGAACAGTTGGTTTATATCATCAATGTTATTTTCTGGGCTTGTTCATTGCTCTGCTTCTGATTCATCTTTGACTGCAGAGTTGACCGTTTTGAGCTCTCTTGACTTGAGGTCGGAATGCTTTGGATGCTGAATATAAGGTGGTAGTACTCCAACAAGACCAAACCGGATGTCCCCGAGAATCGTCACTCGATGCACATCTTTTATCTATAAATCTATGTGGATGAAAAGGGCCTTCACTATTGCAAAACTTTGCAAATCACGACGCCTAATTGCGAAGCAAGAATGCGTATTCCGAGTTATGATGGATAAGACAAGCATCTGCTCAGTCTACTCATAACGAAACGCAATACCCGCAACCTTGCGCCATTGGCACATCAGACGCGTCCACCCTCATTCAATACTCTTCCTTGTCCTCGCCCACCTGCTCCTTTTGATACCTTTCCTTTAAGCCCTTTGGCTGATTTCCCTTCAAGCGCTCGCGTTAGCCAAGTCTGCGGTGAGACGATCCCATGCTGCTCCATCATCCACCATGATGCTGTCGCGTCTCTCACGGGTTGTCACGCTCCGGGGTTTCTGTCGCGAAGGTTGCGGTGGAGGCGGAGGACGACGCGGATGAGGACTTGGGGGGGCGGCGACAGCGGATGAGGCAGATTTCGGGCGTCCGTAGCCTCTGACAACTTCAATCTCAGCCCCAACCTCCTTCAGATTCTCAAACACCAACTTGCATTCACCCTTATCGGTTCGTCCCTTATCATCCACCGCGTCGTCCACCGCGTCGTCCTCCACGACATCGTCCGGACACCCTTTCACCCTCTCCAACCTTTCCTGGGATAGCGGCCTCTCCAGCCTCCTCTCGGAAACCCACCCACCTGACCCCGCCACGCCATCAACCTGGCCCATCTCGCAAAACTCCACTCCCACTGCGCATCCCCTCCAGCGCATCCCCTCCAGCCACTCCTCCTTGTCCCGCTCATAAGCCGTATCCTCCTTAGAACCCAGCACTCCTCACGTCTGCAATCCCACTCCGAAACCGACACATGCACACCCCCAGCCCTCAGCACCCTCTCCATCTCCTCGGCCATCTGTATCCTCGCTCCCCGCTCCTCGACGCCCTGCCATTCCCTCACCTATGACTTGCCCCACTCGGCCCATAGATGCTTCAGCGCCTCCCATCCCGGATTTCTAAGCTCCGCAATACTTTTCATATGCTCGGTATCTATAGCTGGGAGCGGTATCGGCCACACCGCAGCAACGGCAGTGAAAACGTCCTGCTAACGGGGTGGGCGGAAGCGGTGGCGTCGGCTGAGTGGCGATTTGGGGTAGAGCACCGGTTCCGGAGGGCTGCGGGTGTGTTTTGATATTCGGGGATGGGAGACCGGAAAAAGTGGATCGTCTGCTGTGTAAGGAAAGTATATAGTAGATAAGTTTGGCGTTAGAGATGGTGGCACTGTTATGTTATGCAATGTGTTGTAGTGGATGAAGAATGGGACGGAAGGGTGAGTTGAGTAGGACATGGGAAATGATCGTTTGAGTAGGAGCGTTCCATGGTTGTGGCCTTCCACACGAATACTTCTCTTCAGCGTGTCTACTATCACCCCAACATGCCCAATTGACAGCAAGCGCTTTCGGCATCGCATTACCTCTTAATACCAAACTGCTCGAATTCCTACATCCACGGATCCCTCCTAACCAAAACAATCATGCTCCCCTTACTCCTCCCCCCTACCAAACCCCTCACTAACATCCGGATAAACATCAAACCTCCTCTGATCATAAATGGGAATCCCCTTCCTCACCTCCTCGATCCTCTCCCCCTTCAACTCCACCACAAGCACTCCCTCTCCCTCTTCCAATTCCCCCATAACCTCCGCATTCGGATCAACAACCATACTATGCCCCCATGCATGATACTCCGCCTGCATATCCCTCGCCGGACTGCACAGCCCCACGAATACTTGATTATCCATTGCCCGCGCCCTTGCCTGCAGCTCCCAATGCAACGCGCCCGTCGTCAGATTGAACGCGCCGGGGTATATTAGCAGGAAGGCCCCCTTACGGGCGGCGATGGTGGCGAGTTCTGGGAAGCGGATGTCGTAGCATATCGCGATGGCTACTTTTCCGTACTCGGGGATATCGACAATTGTTATCTTATTCCCTGGACTCAGCACCTCACTCTCCTTGAACCTAATCTTGCCGGGAATATCGATGTCAAACAAATGCACTTTCCGATGCGTCGCCAGTAACTTCCCGCTCGGCGCAAACGTCAAGCTCGTGTTATACAGTTTCTTAGAACTCGATTCCAGTTCCGGTATGCTGCCGCCGATGATATACGCATTGCTCTCGCGCGCGAGCGAGGAGAGCGCGTGGTAGGATGGCGATTGAGATTCAGAGGGTGGAGATGGAAGGAGGGTTTCGGCGTACTGGGGGAAGTATTTGGTGCCGTAGGGTGAGTTGAAGCATTCGGGGAGGACGACGATACGAGCGCCGGCTTTGGTGGCTTCGAGCACTTTGGTGCGGGCGTGGCGGAGGTTGTGGGCTTTGTCGGCGGTAGTGGCGAGTTGGATCAGGGCGAGCTTGACAGAGGTTTTGAGGAGCTTGGCCATGCTTAAGGGATTAGTATATGCTTAATTGAGGAGGTTGAGGAATCTGGGAGCTTTATGTATCGTTGTTAGTTGATGCTTGGGCTTCGAGATATTGACAGAAGTGGAGGGTGGGGGTGCTCCGATGACGCGAAGAAATTCGAAACATATAGTAACGCCCCATCACCAAATACCTAATGCAGAACGCAATCTCGATGCCAGCCTTTCTATCAAATTTTGTTCCTTTTTTTCTTTAACTACTTTACAGTGGCAGTGATTGAAGACGCTCGATCATCGTAATCGATCGTGACATCGTCAAGCAGAATTGAAAACAAAAGTCTTGCCGGGTCGTTATGTTGGAATCCTCGGCAGGATCAAAATCAAAAGATCGCTGGCTATTCACACGCCGACGATGCATCCTAAGGGCCTCCCAATCCAGAGTGAGGCCATGCATATTCATGGGCAATCCTGAACGCCATTCCACCTGTCAAATGCAAAAACAAAAAGAAGTGATCGGTGGAGACAATAAGAGGTAAAGCCAAGAAAATCCTGCCAATGTTTTCCCCAATGCCGTGGTGAAACAAATCCATGCCTAATGTCCTTATTATGGTCATCCTCTTGCTATTGTGCACACCCCTGCAATAAGAACAATATTGTCCCTGGAGCCGCGAACCCATAAAACAGCTCCTCACGAACTCAACCACACTCGAAACCTTTCCACCGATTCTCAGACATTTTTCATGGTGACCACCTTGCTGAAGGACGAGGGAGATGTGGACTTTTCAACACGTAGATAAGTACGTAATAGAGTACTTTTCGGCGGTGACGATGCTAACGACTCCCGATGTTCGAAAGATGGTCAGATAACGCCAAAGTGCACCAGGGTCAGGATGAGAACGGCGGCAATCGGAATGACAAGGGTTCCAATCACTCCTACCCACTTGGCAATTCTCTTTTGTAGCCGGCCGCACTCTTCGACCTGGCCATCACTCATGTGCGCAATCATTTGGTCCATCCCGCCATAGGCGTACACAACGAGAAACGGCGGGAACCATGCCAGCATTGCGAACAAGATCCAGGACAACCGCTGCTTTCTCTTCCGAAGTATAGCAGTGCTTGAGCGGTTCACTCCAAGAAGATGTGGGCTGTTCTCGCTGGGAAGAACACCTGGGGTATGGCGAGGTGACCGCAGCGGTGAGGTCGTATCCTCTGATCCTGCCCGGTCTGCGCTCATGAAGCGGGTAATACGGGTTTCCAGCGATGCAATGGTTGCCGTGTCCGGCGTATTGAGAACCATCTCCCTTAGTTTTGTCTGTCCGCGGACCGACGGTCGAGAGCGACTTCTGTGGCTTTCATGGTGAGCACGAAGGAGGCCCTCACGAGTAAGCTGGCGTCGATGTGCTAGTAATATCCCATCCGGCGTAAAATCGGAATTCTTCGACGCGTGTGGGGAATGACCCGGCGTTCCTTGTTCGACTGTTCCAAACGGAGTGAACTGCGAAGTCGGAAATTGCGTTACTCGAGAGGACGCATACTGTGTTTCCGGAGAAGAATGAAAGTATCTCTCTGGAGAGCTTCCGGGCACCCTACTTGGTGTGGAATCCCAGGCGGCACCAGGACTGCTCGAATCTGCAAGACTACTACCGACTTCTTGCATACCGGTGCCCTGTGGGGTGCCAGTCAGGTTGCCTTTGGGACCCAGGATGGTGAGTTTCTCAAATGAGTTATCACGCTCCGTGGCCAGACTGCTCATAGTTGGGGGTTCTGCGCGCATAGAATCTGCCATATCCTCCAAATCACCCAAATCATTCATGCTGTCTCCTATGTTCGCCGAATGTCCATCTTCATCTTCATAGATGATGTTGTCGTTCGGACCCGAGCTAAGCATTTCCATCTCATCTCTATGGTTCATCTCATAAGGATTGGGTACAGGTCGGTAGCCGTCTGGATGGTTCCTGCTCAACCGTGTGGGGGGGCGGGGATGTGGACCATCAATTTCAACAACAGCACCTATGCCCGCTGGAGAAGATCGCTGATCGGCATGATCCAGTGCGAAAGCAGAATAACTAGACTTTGATTTCATGCTCAGCTGCGGGGGCGATGAATGAAAGGGATGAGGATGCGCTGGGAGAGGACTAGGATGCCTGTACGGAGTCGATGCCAATCTTGGAGTGGACACAGCGTTACGATTCGGAAATCCAGCTCCATCTCGGAAGTTATACGATGGCAATAAAACTGAATCTCCGGATTCGGAACGGGAGAGCTTGTAGGTATGAGAATACCTATCATCAGCAGGATGTACAATTGTGTTTGGGGTGTTAGTGAAACTGCCGCCGTTGCTCGAATAGTCTGCAATGCTGTCTTCCATGGATGGACGAGGGAAGTTAGGACGGCTTGGATTACCGACGGTCTCCCAATCTCGGTCATCTTCTTCATCTTGGAAATCGGCATAGGAATCCTTGCTAGGGGACGTACGTTCAGAGGGCTCCTTACGGCGAATTGGGGACAACTCTCTCCACATCTTCGGAATTCCAGAAGAGGTCTGACGGTCATTAGACGTCTCTACAAATATTTTCTCCGCTTGAGCAAGAGCTTTCGGTGGTGTGGTGTAGCCATCATCTTGCGAGTACGACGAGAAAGGTTCCAACGGCCTTCCAGGGGCAGTAGGAGTCATGGGATTGCCAGAACCTGCAACACCTTGCTCATCGCATGGTCCGGCAGTTCCAGTGGAGCTAACGATAATGAAGTTTCCGCTCAGATTGCTCTTCGCGCTAATTTGACTCAGGCGGTTTACCTGGCTCTCGAAAATTCGATCGACTGAAGGATTCTTCACTCGAGTCCCAGAGGAGTCTTCACTGCTAGTCTGGGCAACTTCTCGGTCACCCAAATGGGGAAGGACGCTGGACGATGCGCGAGAAGTTTCTTGACCGGGTTCCTGGATCCTAGGAATGCTAGATGAATCAAATGATTGTGACAGATAAAGTAAATCCCTCGTACGACCGTAGGAAGATCCTTCTGACAGTATTTGGGAAGAATACTCTCGTCGAGGAAATGTGGGACGAGGTTCCTCCAGTTCGATCGGTGGTTGAAGCGGTAGGGGCACACGTGGCGGAGAGCCAACCGTGGATCTATAAAATCCCGGATACCGTGGGAATTGGACCCCGTACTCTGGAGTCTTTGGACCTGATACGGAACTGCCTGGGCTGCTATCATCTCGCCTTAGATCGAAGTCGAACTGGCTAAAACCAGAAGCGCGTGGCAGCAAGTCTTTCTGACTGAGGCTCCTCCTCTCTGTGGGGATGCCTGAGATTCTGATGGTGTCCTCATCTTCCTCGTCATCCATCAAGTCTATCAGCGAAGTCTCTGTCACGTCAGCACCATCGGCATTGTAACCGTCAATGATCTTGCTGATAGTATCAGTCTGCTCAGGCACATCTGGATGCCGAAAGAACTCTTGGTCCATCCTCCCGCGAGACATATGACGACTACTCTGAGCGGAGCTACCGAATTGGTAGGAGTAAGAATGAATATCTGCCTCACTTGAATAATCGGTTTCGGCGACCTTAACGCCAAACGGGACATTGGGGCGATTGTGGACACTGCGACGGTTGTACAGGTCCTGAGAATAGATCGAGTTACGATCATCCCCTCCAACCATTGATGAAGGATAAATGGACTCTGTGTCGTAGTACCCTGGAGATCCCAGGTCGGCCTCGGACATGGACGCTTCACCGTCACGAGCTACTTCAACTTCTCGCTCCTGCCCCATCGTCACGGTGGGTGCTGAATGACTTAGTGGCCTCCCATAGACTTGGGACTTACGAGGTGGGGATATTTCTTGCAGCTCCTCGCTCACAACAGTTGGAGTTGACGCAGGTTGACGACGTTTCCCGGTAAACCGGCGTGACAGACGTTGCATAAACGTCGGAGAGGGCGTGGGCCGTGGTTCGGACTTGCTGATCCTTAAAGGCGCTGGGACATATTGTGGGAGACGCTCCTGGGCTGGTGTCTCATAGTGGGGTGATACCGAATGAAACGCAACCGGAGTCGGCGGCAGAGGCAAGTTCATGCTGACTGACGGTTCCATGTGAAAGGGCCGGTTTGGACCTCTAATTGAAGTGTAGGCTGAAGGGAGGTCATCGAACAAAGCCCTCCTTTGCGACATTGTATCGTTCGATTTGACAGAGCGGGGTCCGTTATGAGATGATGTTGATTGCAGCTGATGGATCTCGGCGCCTCTTAAAAGTTCGGTTGATGGTCTATCTTGAAAGTATTCGGCGAGTTCTGCATCCCGGTCTGCGGGCGTCTCGATGTCGTGAAGGTATAGGGAATGGTGAGGGTTGACAAGGTCGAAGGACGCCCCTCGGTAGTGCAAGACGGCAGGTGTCGCAGGTGGTGTAACCGGAGCGGTGGTCGCAATGCTGATGTTGACGTGCGGCGGAGAGTCGTTTTCTCGATCCAAAGGAGTCGCTCCCTCCAATTGAGGAGGCTGTGGAAACCTCGAGAGGGAAACGGTCGATGTCGTGGTCAAGCCAGCGCTAGACACCAGGTTTTCGGTCGAAGAACTCGATCGTAGAGGCGACGGTACTAACGGGAGTGCAAGGGGATTTGAATTGACAAACACAGAAGAAGATCGCCCAAAAGAATTCAGAAACTGCCCAGATCCTCCAGTCCCAGATCCTCCACCAGACTTCAAGATGGGTGCAAATGACAAGGGTTTTGGAAGCCTTTTGATGGGTTTGAAGGTACGTACGTTTTGAAAGTTTGAAAACTGCTCGTGTGAGCGATAGAAGCCCTCGGCTTCTTTCGTCGATGGATAATCGACTTGCGTCCCTCCCTGGTCTATCAGCGCCGATGCTGATGATGATTCGGATGGTTGATGATGTGAGATGGTAGGTAGAGAGATGAAAGAAGGTGAGCGAGGAAGTGGTTTGGTTGAGGTTGGAAGATTTGGCCGCTGCTGTGAAGAAAACGAAGGTGAAGAAGGCCGCACTCGCGTCTCGGGGACTGATGGAATTCGTTCGATGGTATTTAGACCCGACGCCGCGAGCTTTCTCCTCAAACGTTTTCCAGGCGTGATTGATTGAGGACTAGGCGTGTTCTGTTGCTTGCGGTACTCGTGCAAGGTGAGAGAGTGGACAGGTGTTCGGGACGGAGTTGAGCTAAGCGACTGGTGAGGTGAATGAATTGGAGTGATCGGCGTAGCAACACGGTGGTGAACCGAGTGAACTGAGATTGGCACATAGGCCTGTTCGGCAACTTGGGCTGCCATTTTGGCGGCGCTGTGTCCAGTATCTGCACCTTATCCACCGTTTTCACCAGTGCCTCACCAATGCTGTTTGAATGCAAATGTGATGCTTTTATCTTCTCACTGCGCTGCTCCCTTCTATCCAGCAACCTTGATTTCCTCCCACGATTTGCCTTGTGTCTTTAAGGGAAATATCTAGCGGCAATGATGGCATGCCGGGTTTAATGTCATCTAGGTCCGTATGAAGCAAACGAGAGATGTTGTCTAGGTCTGCGAACTAAGACATGCTCAATTAGCTTTCCTTGTCCATCCAAAGTCTCCATTTCTCTCTGTGTATGCCGCTTCAACTGCGAAATCCCTCTTTTATTTTCCCTGAAAATGACGGGGAGACCCACCGTTTCAATCGTGAAAGTCCTGTCCCTCTACCAAAGTTTGGCATCTGTCTCATTATATCTTCCGTTTCGCAGATCCATCCAAATGATAACAATTGAGCTTTGTCGAAGACGCTGGAGTGGAAACGAACAATGAGATTTGGCCGGCGGACGGCTCGAGATGCGACGGAATGATAGAGAAGTATGGTATGGCACCGGAGAGGTATGGTATGGCAACGTACGGTACGGTATTCGGGCAGACACGACGGATAGAGTATTTTCTCTCAATTCTTGGATGACGGAAGGCTGACGGAAGGGAAAGAGAATGAAGATTAAAATATCAGATACCTACAAGATGGATGGCACTAGAATCGAAAGAGGTAGTCATTCCAACGCGCCTTCCGTGGAAGAATTTAGGAACCCAGGTAAAAACACAGCAACAGTAGAAGAAGAAGCACATCAGCCTTCACAAAAAGTATCCTGAGCGAGCAAGAGTAATATTATTACCGGCCCTCGCGGCCCTCGCAGCCCGCTACCCAGTCCACACCAATACGCCCCCCATCACCGCCATCACTCCGGGCCATGGCGGTCGAGCAAAAGGACGAAAGAGCGCGGTGGGTGGTCGAGCGTTGAGGATCCCCCCCCCTGTGACATCCGAGCTTGCCACGCCGCGGAACCAATCAAGCATCCAAGCCCGCTGGGACCACAAAATCACCAAATACACCGCCGAACCAGCTGGCCACCAGGAGGACGCACAGGAAGAATCGACGCCCAGTCGCTGCGTGTCGCGGGCTCTAATGCGTGTCATCCGGCGACGATAAGGCCTGCAACTGCTCACGACGGTGCTCGCGATCCCCAGCCAATCTGCATATGACACAGCCTTGCCTCCGACACTCACGCTGATGGAGTCCTCATTTACGAAAGTCTCACTTCAGCTCCGCGTCCATCCCCGAAGAGCCGCATCGAGGTTCATATCAGGAGACTGTTATGTTGTTATACTAAGTCTTATATTTGTTTGCCATTGCCGTGCTCTCACCGGAGGGGCTGAGGGAACAATGGAGCTTCTGTCTCCCGTCGCACAAACACGGTGGCTAGATCACGCGGAGGGTACCTGCAGCACAACTTAGCAATTTGCCTTTGGGGAGAACAAACTAAACACGAGCAAACAGCGTGTATAGAGCATCACGAACCTCGAGGAGCGATACGAAGCCGCCGAGCTGCGTGTCCCCAAGACTATCACACTCCGCGTGTTTGAACTTCAGTACCTAAACATTGAGGTGATCGCATTTTCCAGACCGCGCGCGTACAAATGCTGTGAGCTAGGGTGGCATGCAAAGTGACGACATATATCACAGCTTCTTCGAACGTCGAAAAAAAAATCATCCTCGAGAAATCCTCTGTAGGACCTACAAGGCCGGTAAACTCGGGCCGCGCGCGTGCTTATGGTCGGAGCTGAACGCATGATGACTGTTAGTATCACAGCCTTGGAAATAAGCTAGTAAGCACTCCACCTTTATGCAAATATAGAGGACTCGCTTTGCGCGACCAAAAGCGGCGAACCTTAACCGTGAAGCGCCACCCAGCACCCTGAATGCACTCCAGGAACCGGCTGCCGCAGTATGTACAAACCACCTCGCGTATCTGCAGCAAGTACTGGCTATGTGCGTGAAAGAAGAGCACATTGTACTAAACCATCTCGCTTTTGCACTTGCCATAGCTTTTCTCCCATCTTGCTCGAAAGTTCCAAAGCGCGCACACCTACATTGACATAAAGCACTAACTTCCTCCTTCCACAAGCGCCCGTCTTCCTCTAACCTCCCATGCACCTCATGCATCAATGTCACAGTATACTCAGGGAGTCGCAGCTACATCAACCACCATCACGCCGGATTCGATAGCTACGCAAGACTAGCGGGAACATAGCTCCGTAGAGATGTTGTATACGCTCTAGTAGCGACTCTAAAATTTCCATCATCTAAGGGACGAAGAGCGAGATCATAATGGGCGATTTAAGGACGTGGAGGGCAGACCAGACATAATAGCAACAAGTCCTGACGCTCAGAAGAAAGAATGGAAGCCTCCTGAAAAAGAATTGATAAATATCATACTTTCACACTGAGTATCATGCCATGTATGCATCCATAAATCTCAACTCTCATACCTAACCATCTGATGTACCTTTCCCCCAAGTCCTCTCCACCTACGAAGATCTGCGCACTTCACTGCACAGGACACCTCCCCTTTGTCTCTTGTTCCCCTTAATACACAAAATAAGCCTGCGTCAATGGCAGCTCTGTCGCAGGCTCCGCCTTACAAACCACCCCATTCGCCTCCACCGTCTGCCCAAAAGTCAGCAAAGCCTTCAACCCCCCAACCCAAAAAAATGGACCATGAGAAACAATTGACCAACTCACATATCTCTCCGGATCCACCTTCATCTTCGGCCTCGCATCATTAAACTTCATATCCTTCTTCCCAATCTTCCTACAATTCTTCACCGGCTCGATGCGCTTCCGCAGCCCGTACGACGCGACCACGCCAGAGGTGATGGAGGCTTGGGAGACGAATGCGATGCTGGTGGGTGGGACCATGGGCTGGAGAGCGTAAGTAAGATACTTAACCCGCGCAGAAAGCGGAAGAAAGTGTGGGTGATACACACCGCAAACATAGGTCTCATAATGACTGGCTCGACCGTCGGGATCGAGGCATTTGGATCACCCTACCACAGACACTCGTCAGCAAACGCTTTCACTTGTCCATTACTCCATTAGAAAAAGACGGAAGAAAAGGACTCACCATCTGCGCATAAGCAATCATCCCACTCTTAACCACCAATTTAGGCTTGACCCCAAAATTCTCCGGCCTCCACACCACAAGATCCGCCACCTTCCCCACCTCCACACTCCCAATCAAATGGCCCATACCTTGCGCAATCGCCGGATTAACCGTATACTTACTCACATACCTTTTAACCCTAAAATTATCAGCATTCGTCCCGTCATCCTCCTTGAGCGTGCCGCGTTGCACTTTATTCTTGTGCGCTGTATTCCAGGTCCTGAGTATGACTTCGCCGCAGCGGCCCATGGCTTGCGAGTCCGACGACATCATGCTGATAGCGCCGAGGTCGTGGAGGACGTCCTCGGCAGCTATGGTTTCGGCACGGATGCGGGACTCGGCGAAGGCGACGTCTTCGGGGATATTGCGTGAAAGGTGGTGGCAGACCATTAGCATGTCAAGGTGCTCGTCGAGGGTATTCAACGTGTACGGTCGCGTTGGGTTCGTAGAGCTCGGTAGGACGTTGTCGTGTTCCACGACGCTGATGATATCAGGCGCATGCCCCCCGCCAGCGCCTTCAGTGTGGTATGTATGTATTGCGCGGCCCTTGAATGCTTTTATCGTCTGTTCGACGAAACCGGACTCGTTGAGCGTGTCTGTGTGGATGAGGGCTTGGATGTCGTAGTCGTCACAGACGGCGAGGCAGGCGTCGATGGCGGCGGGGGTGGTGCCCCAATCTTCATGCAGTTTGAGACCGCAGACGCCGGCTTCGGCTTGTTCTCTGAGGGGCGTAACTTCGCTGTCGTTGCCCTTGCCTGTGATCCCGAAGTTGAGGGGGAGTGAGTCGATGGCTTGGAGCATTTGTCTTATGTGCGTTGCGCCGGGGGTGCAGGTTGTGGCGTTCGTGCCAGTGCTGAGCTGTGTGATCATGCTACGTTTCCAAGTTTATGATGAATAAAGTGACATACCTTGGTCCAGTTCCGCCTCCAAGCATCGTTGTAATACCAGACGAGATAGCCTCATATGCTTGCTGCGGGCATATGAAATGGATATGTGTGTCTAAGCCGCCGGCTGTGACAATGTTGTGTTCTCCTGCAATTACATCCGTGCAAGAGCCCACGATGAGTTTTGGGTCCACTCCATCCATTACATCCGGGTTGCCCGCTTTGCCAATGCCAGCGATGATCCCGTTCTTGATTCCAATATCTGCCTTATAGATACCACTCCAATCCACAATCAATGCATTAGTAATGACCGTATCCAGGCTCTCTTTATCCGACCTTCCACCAGCTTGTCCCATCCCCTCTCGTAGCGTCTTCCCACCACCAAACGAGCACTCATCCCCGTATTTCGTCATGTCTTTCTCGACCTTAATCCAAAGATCTGTAGCACCTAGCCTGACCAAATCACCAGTCGTGGGTCCAAACATGCTAATATATGCCAGCCTCTCCATCGTGCATATATCAATATACGCCGCATCTCTGAGAGGCTCGGGCTCGTGGAGAAATCCGCCAGCTTGAAGCCTCTCGAGTATGCCTGCTGTTAGAAAGGCATCTCCGGTATGGCCTGATGCGAGGTTGTTTCCACCTTTGATGATTTGGTTGCCGGCGATTTGAACGAGTGTGACGGTTTTGGTATCGCCGGGCTCGAAGCGAACGGAGGTGCCGGCGGGGATGTCGAGACGATAGCCGTGGGCGCGGACGCGGTCGAATTGGAGTTGAGGATTTGTTTCGATGAAGTGGTAGTGAGAGCCCACCTATATAGAGACTTTAGTTGATGCCCATCTCCTTTGGTGTTTTATCTCTTATAACTCTAGATAGTCCGAGACTAGCTATTTGAGGGAATGTTGATGGGCGCCTTGTACCTGTATTGGCCTATCTCCCTTGCTAACAACCTTCAGCTTTATCCTCTTCCGTCCTTCATTCAGCTTCACCTTTCCAGCCTCTCCCTTGACAGCAATTACAGCTCCAGGTTGTTTCGAAACCTCATACACGCTAGCATCTGGGAGCGGAAATTTATCGTTCGACGGTACGGGAAGAAATGAGCCATACAGGGCTTTCTCAAGATCTCCATCATCCGAGCTGATTGGATGGTGGACTGTGACTAGGTATGTGCCTGTGGGGAATGTCCCTTCGATCATGAGTTCGGAGAGGGAGGAGACAACGGAGGGGATGACGTGGCGACGGCCAAGCATCGTCTTGCCAATGGACATGAGGTCGGCGACAGTATGGTTGCCATCGCGAACGAGCTGTTGATCATTTCAGAACGCTGTATACCTCCGCAGGGTTTTTTTTAAGACGAGCATACCTCTTGCAAGTTGTTCGCAATGAGGGCCTGGCATTGTCAGTATAACATGGCAATTAAGGCATAGGATTACTCACAGTAGCTTCAGCATGATTCAATTTCACGCCTCTAGCAAGACGTCGTTGTGCGAGCAGACCAAGCTGCGAGATCGCGAGCTTGTCGAGCTATTGTTGGTGGTGGTGGTGTTATTAGTGGAAGCACAAAATGGGTCGCACGCTGATAGGATAGCAATAATACTATACCTCTTTTGGGACAAGCTGCATCTTTAAGAAAAACCACCCGTGGCTACGAAAGAATGAGAGTGGCAATAGTAATATTTCAGAGCCAATTCTCGGACATGCCTTTGTGCTGCTTGGTGAAATCTAATCGTGTATAGCAATGGCATGACCCCTCGGTCGGATGCGGGGGCTAGCTCTCTCGATAAGCTTTTTGGGCAGCTGGGAAACAGGTGTTATCGGATAAGCACATCGGACAGATTCATAATTTACTTTTATACACTTATTTAAAGCGGTTATCTATCTTTTATCCGCAAGACTGTCTTCTTATTAAGTATCTATGAAGGCAATTGCGAAAATAAAACGAAGAAGATATCTGTTGAATGTGGCAGACGCTCGGGTTCGCGGTGCGTATAGATGCAACGCCCATAAAAATGAAAAGAAACCTGTTCACCGATGGCTCTTGTGAAATAGGTCCGAATTTAAGGCTAGGCCTGAATCACTATGATATTCAGGCTCAATTAACGTCAGGCTCAGACCTCGTCGTCAAGGCGTCGATATTCAGCGCAAAAGTACCCCAATCAGTCTATAGCTGAAATATTACCTAGTTAGGTAATTACTGTAACGTCTACGGTGTCATTTGGCTTTGGGACTCGCCTTTTCTTTTGGCCCGAAACCCGAGAACTCCCAGTGATATTATAAAAAAGGCGCTTGAATGAGTGAGGGTATTTTCTTCCTTCCGCATACGCTGCCAATCTTCCCAGAGCAATTTAGCAGGCCAAATCAGGATATCGTTGGCGCCGTGCTAAATCTTGGGTGGATTTTCACAAACAATGTAGCAGACGCCGATTAGCCTGCGACATCAAACCCCAAATGTGCTCGTGGGAGGTACAGCAATCGTTGCAATGGATCTTAGACGAAGTAACAGGCCGTTGGCTCCTTCGAAGTGTCCTTTGTGGCTTCGCCGTCCATAATGCCTGTCACG
Source organism: Lepidopterella palustris CBS 459.81 (assembly GCA_001692735.1). Lineage (NCBI taxonomy): Eukaryota > Fungi > Ascomycota > Dothideomycetes > Mytilinidiales > Argynnaceae > Lepidopterella > Lepidopterella palustris. The sequence continues at coordinate 26,670 of KV744893.1, forward strand.
AAACAATCTCCAATCATGGAATGACAGGCATGGGCTCGCGAACATCGCTTGATTGTCAATGGATGAGGGTCCGATATCACGACCTGGGGTCGGATGAAGCGACAAGACGCAGAGCCCGCCGATCGGAGCAGGAATAGAACCTCGCTACCAAGCAACACGTGGACCTCGTCTCCCCGTTGAGTTGTATTCGGGCCGATGCCCATATAGCCGTTTCGTGTGATGAAGAATCGCCTGGATGCCGTGGCTGCTTGTAGAGCATAGTGGATCGAGCCGATGCCCTCGTCCAGATCCTTTTGAGTGAACTTTACCTGCCGACCAAAAATGTCTCGAGATATACACCTTGCCCATAGCCGTCAAGCTTCAAATGAATTGAAATCTGCGGGTTGAGCTCTTCGATAACTTTGCGTGGTCTTGGAGCGGTCTGGCGTATTCCCAATGTGCAGTGTCAGCACATACTGTCCTCCAGAAAGCGTTCCGATACGTTCCACCTCCAGGATAAGCCTTTTCTGGGCATTTTTGTAGGCCTGCAAAGAAACTCCACTGCCGAATTATTGCAACTGTCATTGATCTGGATGTGTTGCAGGACCTCCCCTACTTCTACAACTTCGTCAACATAAAAGGATGGTACTTTCAATACTCTCTTCCCGTGGAGATGCACATATCGTCTTCGTTATTGGCTGCGTTGTACAAGTCGATACAGCTGATTCGATCAAGCTGATGCGGTCGCGAGGTTAGGCTCCAGTCCATGACCCATGTCGGTGCTGATCCCAATCTTCGCTTTTCGAGGGTGCCAACGAGAACAGAGAGGGAATTCGTACTAGCTATCAATTCAATTGTAGTCTTCCAGAAGGCATTCTCTAGCGTGAGAGTTTCGTCCGGAAGTATTGGAGGCCTATCGTACCAGTATCTTGCCAATCCTAGTAGAGCATATACTTTATCGCATTGATCGGAAGCCTGTCTGGATCGAAACCTCCTGAGGAGCGATAATAAAGTCGTTTACCTTTTCCTTTGCCACTCAAGTCTCGCGTCCTTGATTTCCAGCACATTGTGGCTGAAGTAGTTGAGAGAGGGACTCGCAATGAGGCTCCCGGCAAGGTCGAGACAAAGCGAAATCCGTTCTTTCTCGAAATTGCTTGCTGCCCGTGAGAACATGGTCCAAGGCGCTGACAGCATGCCATAATGCAGGGTTGCTTTCCGAGCCAAGACCGTTTCTTGGACAACCCACACCCGATTCCACTATATAATATTAGCAAGCAGGTGTGGATAATGATTGACGACGCAACCGTTACAGCGAATCTAGAGCACATCTTACCCAAGACTGACTCATTAACCTTTTTAGGCCCTTTACGACTCTTTCATTCCATCCCGTGTGATCTTGGCGAAGGAACGGAATTTCTTCAATACAGGTTCCTTGAGAAAGCTGATGGATTAGGCAGAATGCACCAAAAATATCATGGGGAGTTTTAGCCATGTAGACCCGCCACCGCCCAGCAAGTGTTGAATTATGGTCCGCAGCCTGGAAGTCAAGTTATTCCTTCATATACATCCTAACATTCCGTTCATCCCTTGAACCGTCATGCCACTCCATTCGCAGTGTATTTTGGTTGCACGACGAGCCCAAAGATACCCCAGTTTCCCATATATCCAAGTACCGCCTCCCTACATCATCTTGTACGGATTGTTCCCCAAGCCATATGACCATTTCGCAGCTGTTTTCGTAGATGTCGCGCATTATGCCCACTTGATGTGCCCGTTCGGTATCATCGGATTGATTTATGCAGAGGGCATCGACCCAAAGAATGGCTGGACGATCAGGCTGGCGCAGTCGACGTAGTGCGGTAGAAAGATTCGAGGGTATTGGCAGCCGTTGTCCATTGCAAAGAATGAAGACGGATAGTGTGGCATTGAGGTTTCCCCAAGTATAGGAAAGGGCTTTATATGAGCCGCTCGATGCCAGGTGAGTGTCATAAAGCCTGCATTGAATGCCGGTGGTCCAGTCACCTGGAATAAGCTCGATTGACCGTATGGTACATGATCCAGGAGGCAGCGGGGAGTATATCCTGCCGGCTATCGGTCCATGGACTTGTATATTGCTCTTGGGCGATCTAAAAGAGAAAGAAGTATTTGCATGTTGCTTTGAGAGTGTAAGCAGAAGCATGAAAAAGTGGTGGAGTCCTGCTTAGCATGAATATGCATCACCTGGACACCCGCGTCGCGTGGGTTGGGAGAAAAGGTCCATGCGCATGCGGTGGTTGTCGATCCTGTGCAGGGCTCCTCACGTGCTCATCATAGGAGCCGCTGGGGGCTCATGGCTGACTCCATACCAGCAGCCGGCCCTCTATTTCTGACCTGTTAGAAAATACATTTACTCTCATCCATAAAACATTATCTTTAACAGTTTGCCTAGTCTTGAATTTACATGGCGCTAGATCTGACGTTAATTTTTCTTCTTCGATTGAGAGGATCTTCAGCCCCAAAGCACAAGCTCTGAATCTAAGCCCCTGCCTGGTCTCAGCCTCTCCTTTTAGCACGTTTTTCGCTGTCTTTCATCTTCATTTCCCTTCTCCTGCCTAGCCATCCTTCTGTTTCGTTTTGATCTGTAAATAACCATCATGAAAGAAAGGATAACAGGCTGACCTTACCCATGATCCTGTCTGCTCGTGGATCTCTGTCTTGAGCCTCCGATCTCACGAGGCTGGAAGCGCCGATCCTAGGAACACCCCTACTCTCTAGATATCTTGATGGCCTCGTTCTTTCAGCGTCTCAAGGCGCCCTCTGGTGGTCCTCCTGACAACTCCACATCCGCAACTCCAAATCCAAAAACCTTTTATCGTCGTGTCGAAAGGGATCCAAATGCCCCAAACAAGCGCCTTCAGTTACCTCAGAAGTGTATATACGAACGGCAGCTGCCTGGTAATGCTTATATCTCAGCGCATGTCAACCGACTTCAACATGGCTTTTATGACCATGATGCGACCCAAGAAGAGAGACTAAATAACGTTTATTTCGTCTCCGTCCATTTTGTCTTTCACCCTGCGAACGCAAATCAGCATCGCTTCAAGTCCGCGATTATACGCGTTGGTATTCATGGCGACAGCTACCCTGCCGACGGGAAGCAGGATGACTGGTATTATGATCGACCGCCATCCAACCCCAGATTTTTGGCACATGCACCAGACCTTATTTACGGCGCTGTATCCCCGGAGAACCTCCAGTGGAACTTCAGTCTGTCCAGCTCCCTTGGAGTGTCACAGGCACCAGTATCCGCCATCTTAAACCCATCTGGTGGATACAAAGCGAGCTACAAGGTTTACGACATGATGAGCATCCAAGGCTCCTTACGTACGCTGCAGAGTCCTCTTGGACCGGATTACGATGTTGAAGATGGCTTGGCTGTCTGGAGTCTCCAAGAAAACACGCTGCAAAGATCTGGATTGCCTCGCGAGTTTGATTTTGTCCTGCTTGTGCATAAGCCCGACGACGTGCCAGACATCTACCTAAGTATTGACGTGGATCCCGTCGTTAGTGCATCGTTTGGTCGCTATCCGCAGTGGTACATGAACCTCCCTTCGCATCAGCCGCTACATAATTTCCTGCTCGACTTCAACCAGGATATAGGCCAGAAGTTTAAACCATCAACGCCTGGAAAGGGGTTCAACTTTGCAAATCTATCTCATTCACTGGAGGAATATGTCACTATGCCTGGAACTACATATCCGACAAATGTAAGTCAGGCCCAAATTAATACCCAAAAAAATTGGCCATAACTGACATCTTAGGATACGTCCAAGGTCAGTGGCTCGAAACCAAGCAATCGTGAGAGTGATAAGCCGGATATTAGCCCCCATAACTTCAACCACCAACAAAATCAACTAGCAGTCAATGGTGTTGGCAGCCACAACACAAGCAACTCAACCTCCGCGCAAGGTGGATCTGCAAACAGGCACAGCTGGGCTCCCAGTGCTCCCGAAACTATGAATGTTCGGGTGTTGCTCGAGCATTCTTACCCCGGGTCCTCGGCTTCGCGCCGTTACTCCGGCTCACCTCTTAGCAGTCAAGAGCCGCTGCGGCACAGATCAATCCGACGTACTAGATCTCGTACTGGGCTAAAGGAGTACGGTGCACAACAAGCTGCACAAGAATTGGCTCGAGAGTCTTATCTCGCAGAATAAATCACCTTTCAGGGTTTCAATTCCCAAAATGCCTGTAAGAGACCATTTCGGAAGTACTCTAGAACCAGCCTAGACGCAGAATAGAAATAATAAGCGTTACTACAGCCAATTCAGCTGGGAGGTAATAGATGGCTGGCGCTGATTTCATATCTTAACCCCCGATTTGATGGATAATATCGAGCAGTCGAACTGCTATTTTATTCAGAGCAGAGCTAGGCTTCCTAGAAACTGCCAATTCAACTCCCACGAAATATTGAAGGCTGGAATTGCAACTACCTAGAAATTGAAATAGCGCGAATTTGGATTAGGCCGTCAAGAGCAAACAAGCGGATGGGAAAGCAACCAAACTTGACGAGGGCGAAAGTATGAAGCCAACCTTGAGGATGAAAGCATTAGGGAAACTCCAATCGCGTTCACACACCGCGAAAACCTCAGCAGACCTCCCTATCATCGCATCCATCACCGGCTCATCCAGCACTATTCACTCATACTTATCATGATACGTAAACCCAAACATCCCCACTTCCATGTCCTCCTCCTGCCGCCCCAACTTGGTCAAGTCCAAATACTGGTACGTATTAATCACCATATCAATCTGCCTCCCATAACCCGACCACGTATGAAACACCCTCTCCCCATCCCTCAGAAACACGCTGATTCCCGGCAGTTCCTGCCCTGTGCCAAACCTCTCCACCGTCTCCTCGGTGCTCATGTAGTTGTATGACTCCGGCTTCACCGCGCCGTCCAGTGTGACGTCGAAATCGTAATTAAAATCACTCTCGTTGGACGAGTACCACGGGAAATCCCAGCCCATGCGCTGCTGGAACTGCGCAATTTTAGAGGCCGGAGCGCGCGAGATGGCGACCAAGGTTGTGTCCCGCGAATTGATGTGGGAGAGGTGCCCGAAGTTGTCGGCGACAACACTGCAGCTTGAGCAGCCAGCGGAACCTGTTGGGGAGAACATATAGTGGTACACAATTAGCTGGCGGCGGCCGGCGAAGAGGCCAGCGAGGGTGATGGGAGTACCGCTGAGGGTGTGGAAGGTGTAGGGTTTTGTGATCTCGACGACGGGGAGGGCGCGGCGGGCGGAGGCGACGGCGTCGCGGGCGCGGGAGAGAGCTTTTTCTTCGGCGAGAAGGGAGAGGCGCGCAGTGAGCCATTCGGGGCGGGAGACGACCTTGAGGTTGGATAGTTAGAATAGGCGGTGGGAGTTGGGAGAGGGGGAGGCACTTGCTTGGAGTGGGGAAGCTGGGGTAGATGATGCCATGGTAGATTCTTCGGAGAAATATCACGATAATAGGATCTGAAGATGAACAAACGACGAAATGTTGTAGAACAGACGATAATCGCCAGGAATAGTAAAGCCAAGTGTGCACGCCTTCGATATCTACCACAAACCAAACCAAGTCCTCCAATCCTCTTCTTATACACCTCTCAACCTCTCAACCCCCTCAACCCATTCCCCCAATCCCCATCCCCAGCAATCCCCTCGGCACAACTCTGCAACCCGACCCCCTCTCCTCTCACCCCCCCTCACTTCCCCATTGCACAAAAGCTTAGATGCCAAAATCTGGTTGCCAGTCGCGACATCTTCTCGCGCGGGGTCGTCCACCAATCCAACGCGCTGTCACGCGCCATTCTCGTATCACTGCATCGACGCCTGCAGCGCGTTCAGGCAACTTGGTCGGTGGCGTGTGAGGGGGTGAGTCAGAGGGATCGAGGGGTGAGTAATCATGGTATGGGAGTGAGGATGAGGGTGAGGAGGAGATTGGGATAGCCCATCGTTGAATCCTGGGGGTGAGCATTTAGAATGGACTGTATATTTACAGATGAAAGATGCGGATTGAGTGATGATGCTCGGAGATGTCCGGTCCGGTCCTGTCGGAGCCGGAACGGGAGCCGATCGCTAATTCAGCAGTCGCTTCCGGAGCGCTCTTCCCTTTACCTTGGCGAGTTCAGACGTGATTTTGATTCTATCAGGCCGTGAGCAAGTTGACTAACTCCGTCAAAATCACGTCTGAGAGCCTTTTGCACTGTTTGCTAAGCTTTGTTGCTATATTTCTACTCGGGCAAGTAATTAGTTTTATTAAAGTTAAAAAAAAGCGTTGTATAGAATCGTTAGACCCGTGTAATACAATAAAAAGCTAGCTAATATACATAAATCTACATAGATTCACGACCGAGCGTTTCAAAACCTAATTCCTGCCTTGTATACATGTCGCCTTGGAGTCCTGCCTTGTACATACCCGCCCTGCGTTCGCTAGCAGCGGACGTCTACTTGCAACTCCTGTACACCATGGTACCTACTATTAAGAGCTCCGAAATAAGTTAGCCTTTGTCTTCTTAGTAGCAGGCCTTGGTAACTGTCCGGCGGGTGTTTCCGTCGATGTTTGCGCGGGTATATATGGGCCAACTAACGGCTAGTAGTTCAATTGTTAATATATCGCCTGTTTTGTGATGCTTATTGCTTGACCGTGCGGGTGTATACGGAGCTGGCATACTTATTAATTATAAAGCAAGTTCTACTAATTAATTTGGTGGTATATTTAAAGGGGGTAGCTGCTATAGAAGAATAGGTTAATTTTGTTTAAGTTGTTAACTGCCCGTTATACAAAATGAGCTAACAGACTTAACAAACACGCGAAAGTCCCTTAGACTAAGGAATTGAACACCTATTCAGAAAGAGCTTAGCGGATGTTTAATTATCCGCTACAAACAGCAGGGGGTCAAGTTTCTTGATCTGAGCTTGCTGAGGTAGGGGTCTCGGAACGCCTGTCTGAATAATGCGGCGGACATGTGAAGATGGAATGCGTGTGCGCATTAGCAGAGTTGCGATAAGTAGGGTAGACAACGCGATAAAACCGATGACGGGGACGGTCGAGCCGAGGCCGATGCGGGGTTCGACTCTGTAGATGATACCACCTGGATGTGTCAGGCTTATTCGTATGGTAATGGGATTTTGGTTCCATTGCAGGAAGAATGAAACTGGGTACTTACTAATGCCACTACCGAGAGAAGCGGTGCCAATCGCTATCGGTCTGCGTTTATTAAAATAGGTCGGCACTATAGCTATGGAGCTGATGGATAAACAACCGCACCCAAGGCCCACGTAGAGGCCTTGTGCGAGAAATACTTGATAGAACTTGGTCGCCACACTTGTTGTCATCAAACCTACAGTAATGAAGCAAGTCCCAAAAAACATTGAAAGATTTGGCTCTGGTCGCGGTCTCGTTGTTACGATTTCGAGTTGAAATGATAGTACAGAAATAATGAGCCGGAGAGCTGCTATAAGGCTAACTTTGCCCATGATGGATACGATACTTCTAAGCCAACGGGAAACCGACTCTATATGGAGAGGTCGAAATCAACGCGTCCAAAGACCGAACTTCAAGAAGTCGAACTATCAACTCACTTCCAACCATCAACGCACCCATCTTGCGCCATGACGGACGGAGCGTTCCCAAGCAGTTCGGCAGCGGACCCTAGGAAGATTTTGGGAGAAATGCATGCCGCATAGGCATACTAGACGTGGCGTCTATACCTAGGGCCTGAGTCGTCATCATGGAGATGCATAACGCGTTGTCTATTCCAGAAGGAGATAAACGCGGCAGGACGCCCTAGGGCGATAGGATGCGGGGAGGTAAGGGTGCTGTCAAATGATGCGTGAAGTGGCCGTCGGGCTGAATTGATGGCAGGTTGCGATAGTTTTGGGAAGCCCGTGGGGATTAGCAGTATATTCGAGCACGGCACTCACATCAGCACGCCCGATTCGTGTCCTGCCAACTCTGCGCTTCGAAACAGCAATTGATGAGCATCGAAGATGATAAGAGCTTCATATCTCTACTCAGCCTTTATATACAACTCTACTTCTATGTTGCGCTTAAGGCCTCTTAATGGAGGGAAAAGGGCTCCCAGGTTGTGCACGTTCTCACCTCGTGCACACCCAAACCCCACCAAAAATCCACCAAAATACAACTTTTTAGAACGCCTCTAGCTTAATAACCATAATAACCATAATAGCTATTAGTATAAAATTTTGGATTTATCCTATCTAATAGTAAAATTATTATTTTATAACCTTTTATTAAAATAATATAATATATACTTAAAGTAAGTTGGAAGTATAGTTTTACAAGTTAAGGTTAAACTTGTAAGGACCTAGCTCAAACCCACTCTGTCAAACAAACTAAAAAGGTAGCAATGTCCCGCGATTGGGAGGTTGCTGGTTGGAATGCCTTATAAACTCTCCATCTCGGTCTCTAGGTAGCGCATTCGTGACAGTGCACGAGGTGGGACCGTGCACAAGGCGGGACAAACCTCTAGTTAGTCCACAGCATGCTCATCTCTCGCGCGTTTCCATGCTTCGAATTTGAAGTGTATCACAAAGACAATCAACTCCCACAGCTCATCCAGAGAGCTCAGTCCAAATCTCAAAGGCCTTCGACACCTAACTCAACACCTTGTCATGGCTGTAAAACTCTTCGATGATGGGCTGGAGGAGTCAGAATCTCTCTTGCAAGCACCGAATGCTTCAATCGATGGGAACCGGGACAGGGTGCACGAGGCTATTGAAAGAGAACACGACCTTGACCTTTTAACTGCCGTAAAACTGTACCCGAAGGCAGTGGGATGGTCAATGTTTTTCTCTATAGGCGTCATCATGGTAGTGGCTCATTTTCGTTACTCACCCCATTGAGGTCTTCGAGTTCTTCTATCCATACTAGAATAATTCGTGGAACAATTTGAAGTCGCTGCTTAATTATTCTAGCTCGCTTTCGATCCCCAACTCCTCGGAAACCTGTACGCTCAACCGGCATTCCAAAAAGACTTTGGGTACGAATATCAAGGCTCGGTCAGCGCTATTCCTTACACCCCACAAACCCACCACTCAAACCATAGCCTCTAAAATTTGCTCCAGTATATCATATCTGCGCCATGGCAAACAGGCCTCAGCATGGGCAATCCTGTAGGCCAAGTCCTCGGCGCCCTCGCGGCTGGCTATCCCATGGAATGGTACGGTCGAAAAGCAACATTTTCTGTCTGCGTCATCGGAACCGCCACAATTGTCTTCATCCAGTTCTTTGCGCGCTCTCTGCCAGTCCTGCTCGTAGGAGAGCTACTTGGTGGGCTGATCCTCGGCGCATACGTCGTAATCGCACCCGCATATGCATCGGAAGTGTGTCCAGCAGCCCTGCGAGGCACGCTCACATCTTACATTAATCTGTGCTTCGTCATGGGCCAACTTCTCGCAAACGGCGTCACCGCGGGCACGAATCAACTCGGGAATACGCACTGGGCCTACAGCATCCCATTCGCCCTGCAATGGGTTTGGGTCCTGATTATCATCCCGGGCATGCCGTTCGCGCCCGAGAGCCCCTGGTGGCTTGCACGAAAAGGCAGGCTTGAAGAAGCAGAACGGTCACTTCATCGGCTCGGTGAAACCGACGCCGCATCAAAGCTCGCAATGATCATTGAAACCGATCGATTCGAGCAGGAAATGGAAGCCGGAAGTACCTACTGGGACTGCTTCCGCAATGTCAACCTTCGCCGAACGGAGATTTCTGTAGGCGTCTACGCCATTCAAGTCCTGAGCGGAATCTACTTGATTAATTATGGCACCTACTTCTTCACCCTTGCTGGTCTCCCAACGCAAAATGCCTTTGACATGGGCATCGGATTTCTCGCCGTAGGATTCCTTGGGACGTGTCTTTCTTGGGTACTTCTCCAACATTTTGGCCGCCGCACAATCTACAACGTTGGTTTAGCTGTTCTAGCTATTTTGCAGCTCGTCATCGGCATTCTAGACTGCATTCCCAACTACAAAAACCACACCGGAGTCATATGGGCACAGTCGTCCCTCATGCTCGTCTGGAACTTTTTCTACGACCTTTCAATCGGTCCGGTGTGCTTCGTCATCATTTGCGAAACCTCCGCAACCAAGGTGCGAGCGAAGACAATTGCACTAGCAACAGCCGTGCAAGCTGTTCTCGGTATTGTTATGACAGTTGCCATTCCATATTTAATCAACCCAGACCAGGCAAATCTGAGAGGAAAACTAGGGTTCTTCTTTGGCAGCCTTGCCGCACTGAGCTTAGTATGGTCGTACTTTCGTGTCCCAGAGACGATAGGGAGGACTTTTGAAGAACTAGACATCATGTTCGAAAGAGGCGTGCCAACTCGGAAATTTGGGGGCTATAAAATCTAAATGAGCGGCGACCACCTGGGCTGAAGACAAATCTCCTGATATGTGCCTTCCCCGTTCCTGTCTCAGAGGCACGAAATACTTGCAACCCAGATTAAACGCGGTCGTTGGGATATTATTGTGCTTCAAGCAGAGCTTTATTTTGAAAGATCGGGAAAAGCAGTCTCTGCCTATGACATCACCACAAGCACGGCTCAGCCTCGTGCCTAAGCCCTGCCCCTTGGTAAGCATCACGATCCTAACGACCCCACGACCAACCACCGGAAGCAAGCCCACCGCGGATCGTGACTTTATGCCTCATGCCACGGTCTTCCGAGTGTTCTGCTCTCGGCTTAAGATTGCTGGCCTTGCCTGAGCCGCACATCAAAGCGTAACCGCTGCAGGACCGAAACAGGTACAGCGATGATTGGTGGTTTCTAATAATACTACGCCGCAGATCCTTCCGAACGAACCACCGGCTGGGCTTACGTGGCTTCTTTCGCTTAGGTGAGATTCAGGCACGGTAAGCAGCAGTGTTTCAGATAAATTATATTCCTATATAGCTGGATCGCATTCCACGTCCACTCCACCAACTCTTGTCTCTATTCGATGATTTATATCTTTCTCGACGCAGCTCTCTAGTAGAAACCAGTAATGTCGTCGGCCAACAGATACCAACAAAACTCTTACCCAGGTCCTATTACAAATCACTGCCAACAATCTCAGCCAACCCCTTGGGGACCTGACAGTTATGGCCACCTAAACAAAGAACAACACATACTACCTCAAATTTATCAACCTCTAATTGCAGAGCTTGCGGCTGATGACACGTTGATTACATCGAAGAAGACATCTGTTTTTGCGGAACCCACTCAGAGCCAAGACACCAATGAAGACGAGAGGCTTGCACGGAAGCTTCAAGAAGAGGAGAATGATCATTTTCAAGCTCAAAACTGTCCATTTAGCTATAGTGCAGCGAATGGACAGTCCCAACAGTCACAGCTACAGCAGGTCATTGGGTCTCTAATACCGGCCCCGCCGTACACTGAACAACCACTTGCTGCACCACCGTCTCAGCGCCATTCACTTCAACCGACATACCATATTACGCTTCATACCTCCATGGCACAGCCTGCACTCCAGTCTGCGCCATCCCCGCAACTTTCTCCAGCTCTGTTGAACCTCCATCCCGCGCAATCCCCACAACTAATGCCGCAAATGGACTCTAGGCTTGCCTCTGACTACCTCGAGAAATACCGACAACCTCCAATACCACCCCATTGGAGCCTACCACCAATAATTTCCACATTCTACGGCTCCGCCGTCTCCAAAGGTGTCGACTGGTCAGACCCCGTTTCTATGCAGACTTGGCGAACAGTGCGGCTGGCATTACACCGAAGATTTCCCGTCACCCCTCTCTTTCAAATTTCCATGGAAGAAAAGGGCGGTCACATTCGCGACAAGACATACAGCTGGACCATGACGGTGCCCAGCTCTGCTAAAAGTGCCAAGAACAAACTCTGGACATACACCGTGACTCGCGCCCGCAAAACTAACGTCGTGAAAAGCGAAGCTTTGATATCTCCGTTCGGCAAGCAGATTTCTTGCACATACACACATGGTCCCACACACGAATCGCTCAGTTTCCAAGGCACGGATGATAGGAATTATGAATGGCGATCGAGCAGCCATCTCAGCACGGTTAACGGCTCACGCTACGATGTTCTACGGCATGCTCTCTTCCTGGTTACCTCCAACAACGGACCAGAAATCATAGTAGCCGACCACACCCACTGGGACGGCTTCGTCGATCTGCATGAACAACACACCGGGATAACATGCACCAACTGTTCCGCCTCTCCTCTAATCGGCAACCGATGGAAATGCAAAACCTGCCCCAACCACAACATCTGCGATTCTTGCAGACTCACATTCACCAGCGTGAGCCCATCCTGCGAGCTTACAATGGTCAGCTGTCCCGATGAAGCGCTTTATATCCGCTCTCAGGGCGTTGACGCCACAATGATAGTTGCAACGCTTCAAGTCCTGAAAGATTGGGAAATGGAAAGTTGTCGGGAGGAGCGGCGGAAAGATCCGGTGGGTGTGGAGATGACAGCCGCTGATGCTAGAATGAGGGATCTTGGACGGGTTGCGTATTGGCGGGAGAGTGATTTCAACTCCTATACTGGTGCAGAGGTTGGGCAGAGTTTAGGAAGTTCGGTTGGCTGAGGAGATGGGGGAGGCAACCGGGTCGACGGAGGGGGTGAAGTTGGTGGCGGAGATGGTGGGGGAGGTGGGGGAGGAAGATGTTAGGTTCAACGTACCATCTGAATTGGTATGTTTATTGGAGCTTTGAATTCGAATGACTTCAACTTCAACACCAACTTCAACCTAGTCACTGCCAGCCTCAACGAAATCACCCTCTCGCACTATCTTCCTCCTTAATTCTCCTCCTCAGCTTTGCTGCCTCCCTCGCAACCTCCCTCGCAACCTCCCTTGTCCCCTCATCCAGAATGGCAACCCCACCAATCCACTCAAACCTCTCCCTCCAAAACTCAAACCTCTCCTTCAACCACCTTTCGGCCCCTTACAGATCGTCTTCATCCAATCACACTCCCCCTTCATTTACCCCTTCATCTCATACAACCCTTTCCTACAGATCCTAATCCAAACCGCCGCCGGCGGAACCTGCCCATCCAGCACCTTCACGCCCCTCAACTTAAGCCGACACTTACAGTCCTCCTCATCCCCGTCATCAAGAAGATCAAGATCAACCCCAACCTCATCCTCCCAAGGTGTCCTCTCTAGCGTGCCTCTCAATACCGCACACCCCCTGCTCCGCTCATCCAACTGCGGCACACCACACCTTGCCAACCTCGCCCCAAACGCATTCAAATTGACCCACTCCTGCCGCTTCTCCACGCACTCAGGGTCTCAGGAAGGCGGATCGTCAAAATCGAACGCGAATTCCGTCCAGTGTTCCCTGAAATCCTGCATGAGCGCAATATAGCCGAGCGGGTCCGGCGCCTTTTGCAGCTCAACAACCAGCTCGACAAGCTTATGGTTGTACCCTGTCAGTTGTTTGATGGCTGCGGCAATGGTGCGCCAGATGCGAAAGCAGTCGACTGGGGACGTTGGTTTCTCCTCAAGGGCCTTGAGAATAGGCTCGGCGATCTGCTTTGCGAGTTCAGAGGTGGGATATGTGGGGTCTGAGAAGAGTATTTTGAGTGCGGAGAGCTGTTCTGAGGCGACTGGGTATTCTTCTTTTTCTTGAGCGGCGACAAAGTCTTGGTAGGTGGCTGTGTGGGCCATGGCTGTTAGATTTTACGGGAAGTCGAAGCTGATTACTCCTGGACCCATGCGGGTTAAGTGCCGAGAAGAAGGAGGAGTTTATTTGGGTTACTAGGTAATTGGACGCGATGCATTGATCAGGAAATGCACCCAGTCAGGAAGCTTGCTGGATATATATATATATATATACGCTGGTTGGGCGCCAGATTTAAGCTTACCTATCCGCCCCCAATGGAATATCCCCGCGGCTAGGAATTCTAAAAAATGCTAAAGCATGTGCGGTCTGCCGAGAGCAGAAGCTTGGAAAGTATCAAGTTGGTTCATCATAATTGAGTTGCTGACCTGAATTCGATTTCGATAGATGGACTGTCTCAGAAATACTCTTTAACGACCGTCGTTTCAGACAATATAAAAACCCGCTGGGCCCAACCCAGGCAAGAAAACTCGTAGGTAAATGTTTCCGAGAGAGATAACCGTAAAATGGAGAAGCAGGTAGGCTATCTTACCAACTTCTTTCGCTGGAATTGCCACTTCTCAAACTGATGATGACCAAGGAGGACGATGACTCAAATGCCTACGAATATGAAATTCTTCTGTTTTCAAGTCCATCTCCATGGCTTCGCCAACAAAGGCGTAACAACCGTCTCCAGTGGGCCGCAAGATGTATGGGACCTTTCCTCCGAATAAGATGCAGAGGGCGACTCATTCCTTTGCATCCACGGACACTGGACAAAATCATTTGTCGTTACCCCAAATCTTCGCCGTACATAGGCAGTAGTAGACAACTACTCGGCAATTCTTACGCTCTCTACTCTTTCGAAACACCAAGCCGGGACGGAGGCGTCTATTCCGATGTACTTGGACAACGTCCCAGGGTCCCAATCGTTCATTTTATCCACGAGGATGAGTGCGGAAGCTCTGTAGAGCCCATATTACTTCTTGAAATGACCCCTGAATTCGTCCTCGTAGCAGTCAGTCTCTGATCCATCAAATCCGGGTTGGTCGCAAAATACTATCTTCTAGAATGCGTTGTACTGCGCGGGAAGGAGTTGTGTATCACCAATTCGAGCGATTTTTGCATGGTTATCCAGTAATTGACCTGACAGTCCAGCTCAAGACCTTTGGAACTCTTAGGTGTATTCTCCCACATCCAGGGATGCATATAATCAAATAATCATAATTAGAGGCCTGATTATGATTGTGGTATAATCACCGAACCTGATTATGATTATGATTATATATTATAATGATTATATAATTTAGACCCTAATTTCATAATTAGGAAAGTGCTTTGGTGTTTTACAGAAGGCAACTTACTAAGCTCCCTATCCACCAGCGCCCTATCTAAAGCTCTGCTCTATAAGGCTAATTACCTCTACTACTGCTGCATTAGCCTGCAAGAAGCCTTCTTCCTTTACTACCTTTTATGTCTAGCTCTTTAAGCACTCCGTCTGCTCCACTACTATAGCCCCGAGCCTTAAGCGCTCCTATGAGATTGTTTAATAAGCTCCTAAAAACACACCCTCTGCTTCAGCTAACATAGCGGGTATAGAGAGTATATTAATACCCATAGAGGAGGGGTGTGGGTAGTTCGAGCGAGAGGAGGGTTCGAGCCACTAGTTAAGAGAGCTGGTGGCTATTAAATTAGTGGAGGTATCCTGCGTGTAGCCACTGAGGATTAGTGACGTTATATATCGTGAGATTTGGCCTTAGTGTTCTTATATTAATAAAATGTTCAAATTTATTAATAGTTATTTGTGTAAGCTACTCTCTAAACTTCTATCTTTATTGTAACGCTGTTACCTATATTAACCTCTCCGTGTGTACGATGTAATAGAGGAGCTATAGTTATAGCGTTTAGATGAGGTAGTAATGGAGGTGGTGATGGAGGTGGTGATAGAGGTAGTTAAAATGAGATGTTGCGCCGCGAGGACGGAGATGGATGTACCTATTATGTATAGAGCGCTGGCACAGACGAATTTTGTATGTAAAAAAGCAGTCTTGGCGCCCTAGTTATATAAGGTACATTATTTCCCTAGGGCGCTAAAAAATAGCTTAGACGTTTAAATAATTATTAACAAGCCGACCAGCTTTAAACATACAGCTTAACACTAAGCTATCTATCTATATATAACACCGCTAAGCGAATAATCATTATAATTATATAATATAATCAGAGACCTGATTATGATTATGATTATATTAGTTCCACATAATCATAATCATTTTCAATAATAAAATTATTATATGCATCCCTGCCCACATCTACCAACGAAAAAAAGGAATCTACTGGGAAGCTCCAGGTTATGGACCAACGTCCCTACCTAATACGCGGAGTGTATCTCCTTTGTTAGAAGACCGAATCGCTGGCTGAGAATTCCTAGAAGCAGAGAAAGACCAGAGGGGACAGCTCATATGACAATGTTCGGTCCAAGTGAGAAAGGTAGGGACCTAAGATGGTAGAGCTCCTCTGATGGGTCATGGTGGGGGCAACCTTGTCCATGCAGTGACATAATATATGTTGATCTCCAATGGTAGCGGTAAGTAAAGTGAGTTCCCTAAGGTCTGTCGTTCTACGGGAGAGAAAATCGAGGTCTTTGTTGCTTCACATGGCAGATATTGGCAACGTGTATTAAGCAAATTCCTGATGCTGCTGTTGTAGTCCGGTCTTAAGTCATTACTCTCGTTGAAGTCGGATGAAAGACTGAGAAGTGCGCGGATGTTATCCCTTGAGTCGCTGTCCAGTGGGTCGCTGCAGGAGAACGTGGAGTACTCAGTCAGCATACGGCACAGCTTTCGCATCCTCGAATCTGTTTCCCTTCTCAATCCCATCATACCCAAGCTACGCTACACAAGCATTGATTGGCACCATCAAGTGAGAGATTGGCAATTGCGAGTTTGCGCCTACCGAAGGACGCCAGAAGGCCCGTAACTTGGCTCAGAGAGCGCCATGAAAATGGTCTCCATTCAACAGTAGAGGTTGACATGCTGTCAACTGAGGAAAGTGCTGATATATTGAAGAAGAGAACTCTGTCGATTGAATGAGCGGGAAGCTCCTATCTATATACTATCGAGGAAGAGTCATCATACCCCCCTATTACTAGGCCTGATGCAGTGGCTAGTGTGGTGGCGCTTGAGCTGTGGCGCTGATAGCTGACACATGCAAGCTGGACTTGCGTGTGAACCATGGATTCTGAAGCAGGCCGGCGAATGATCGCCAGCCTCAGTCCGAGAAACCCAACTTACCACAGTAGCTCTACGTTCATTTTTAGAGATGGGTGCCGCCGCTCTTGATGGTGATCACGCACGCTATACAGGACGCTAGCATAAAAGGAACTATGAGATTTACTCATAGTCGAGCGCATTGCCATGTACAAAACGCTATCTCAAGCCTTATCAAATACTTCACGGCATACTCCTTCGCTGTCGTCTTCTCCTTCGCGACCGTCTTCTCCTTCACGACCGTCTTCTCCTTCACGATCGTCTTCTTCGCGATCGTCTTCTTCGCAGTCGTCTCCTCCACCACGGAGTGAAACCATAGGCTGGAACATTTGATTTCCTGGGAACCGTGCAAGGAAATGTTCGTTCCAGGGATACTCCGGCGAAGATGAACTCTCCACGTGCATAGTCTGCTCCTCCTCCTCCTCCTCTTCCTCCTCCTCCTCCATGTCCCAGTCATCATACTCCATATGCATATCCAACCGATTCCGCAGTTCCATTACAAAGTCGCCATCATAGCCACTATCATTAAAGTCGTCCTGGGGTTCAGCAGCTCCGCTCATTGCTACCACGCGGTGTAAATACCATTGCATCTCCAACAACCTTACGTCAGGCAGGGGCCGTGTCTCTGGGTCATCGGTTTTGAGAGAAATTATGCATCCAGGATAGAGTTCCGTGCCAGTCTCATGGTTGAATAGCCTGGCTATGTTCGGTCCTTGAATTAAGTCCTCTGGTAATTGAGGAACTTGTAGAATATGGACTCCAGGAGAGCGGAAGCCTGGTGGCAACCAAAAAAACTGTACATCCAGACGTCTTTTATCATCTGAAAGTTCGATTGGTTTAAGAGCGAAATATGCCCTCTCCCAATATGCATGCGCGGTTGGGGCAAGACACATAAGGTTATAGCAAACCTCTGTGCCTGAAGGGAATATTGCATTGTACCAGGCATCCACACGCTCCTTGGACCAAAACATCCGTAAGGCTTTCCAAAAGGAGGTCCCTTGCTGTTGAACAGTATTATCCTCGTATCGCATAGAGAATGGGAAGATGTGTACAACATCATTTGGTTCGCCTGCCCTTGTAAGTACACATTGTCCTTGGTCCCTCTGTCGGCACTGGATATCATTAGCAAGAACTTAAGATAGACTTAAGATAGACTAACTAGGTCTCGCTGTGTCTTAGAGCGAGAAATAACCAACTGTCCACTGCTATTTCGCTTTTGTCCACGACGACCCTGTACTGGAGATAGTTGCCATAACGGGGATAGCTGTGGTGGAGTAGAAGAAACCTGCGGAGAAGGAATACTCTGCGGAGTGGAATCGGTAGAGAGTAGCCGTTTTCGTTGAGTCCCTACATAATGTTAATGATCTATACAATAAGATAAGGTTTATTAGCCTACATGTTGGAGTTATTCTTGCGTTGACTTCTATGCTGTTGAAAAGGCCTTCCGCTGCAGTAGACGACATTTGAGCCAGGGATATAATGCTCACTAGGCTGTCAATGTCGCAAAGCCAGAGGCACGCCCAGACCGTTGGTCCTATGGTATCGATAGATAGAGTGTCTTTCAAGGCTTGCAGGAGTTCTTTGCGGCGCGTATTATGAATTTCTTCATCGGGTCCGCCTGCAGATGCCATAGTGGTTGTTTATGTGGACAGACTTTGACAGAGATGGAGGGAGGCACGGGAGATGGTTGAAGGGGTGAATGTATGAATGTATGAATGATGAATGGATGGATGATGAATGGGGGAATGGAGGAATGAAGGAATGGAGGAATGGATGGGTTTATTTATAGGGAGGATCGATGATGGAGGACCTCAACAGTGACTCAGGAGTTCACGTGTAATTCAGGGTCCCGCTAAAACTGAAAGGAAGCAGCGCACCAAGACAGAGTTTACCGCTTCCCCAATTTTTAACATCTTTTTTGAAGCCGTTGAACTAACCTTACTAAAGCGTCCTTTGCTGCCTGCCCTAAGCGTTGATAAAATATAGGCAACGTCACTGTTGACTGATGGGGGCAGTACTATAGACAGCAACGGGGTTAGCGAGAAGTTCTCGTGTATATATGGACCTTCCACCTCTTAGATAGCAAGGCAAGACAGTCAATCAATTCCTTCTTTCCAAAGAGTTTGACAGAAACTTCTTCCTAATCAGGTAACTTTGGTTCTCGGTGGGAAGTGGTCCTAGTTAAGTTGTGGCCGACCTACTTTTGAGGTTAAAATTTCCAATTGCATCTCAGAAACTTAGGCCCAATTTGCAAGTAAATTCCACTTTTAGCTTTCGGGAATGCAAAGGTGTCAAGTTAGCGCTCTACTCACTGAATATAAACACCTTTCTTAAACACCTTCTTAAACGGGTAATTTAATTTGCCATGTAATGCAGTCCTAATCGCCTTACGACCTGAAAACCAGACCTCAACAATGCGGCCCACTTTCGGGTTGGAAAATTTATATTTTTATTGCTACTTTATTTGTTCTGCATGAGAATTGAACTTACTTTTACGATTATATTTCTTAACCTTAAAAATTGTACATTTTACACTAAACTAATTTGAATTTACTTTGACAGAAGAATATATGCTTTACACCTAGATAGATGTATCTGCTCTCCAAATATCATGGCTAAACTTTGACTAGTTGCCGGATTAGGAAATGTGCCAAGCGTTGCTTTGCACCGACTCCCGACGGCACACTGTAGCTGCCGACATCGCCCGGCAATTTTGATTCCACCGCATCTTCAACGCCACACCTACAGACAGCAAAAAATGATCGAAAAGCGACTCTAGCCATCACCAGGTACACATATCCTTATACGGCGTCACCAAGATGGATGAGTTGGCCCCATTATCCTCCAGAAATTCCCGTGTAGCATCACCTCTCACCGCTCCAAACACCTCTCATGATGTCCCTCTCGACAATGTAAAAAGTTCTCCCCGGAGTGTGCTTCTCAGACTATATCTCTCCCATACTCTCTCATCCTGGAACTCTCGCACCTTCGAATTCGGCGCCGTACTATTCCTAGCTACCATCTTCCCCGGAACTCTCTTCTACGCATCATGCTACGCACTCTTCCGCTCTGCCGCAGCAGTGCTGCTGAGCTCCTCGGTCGGAGCGCTGGTTGATCAGACTTCACGTTTGACTACAGTAAGGCATTCCATAGTTTGGCAACGCGTTCCAGTTGCCATTTCATGCTTGCTTCTACTTCTCATTCTCCACCTCGGAAATATGCGCGTTCTTCTACTCTCCTGCTTCGCTGCCAGTGTTGCGCTAGCTTGCGTCGAGAAATTGGCATCCGTAGCGAATACAGTAGCCATAGAAAGAGATTGGGTCATTGTTGTGTCTGAGAGCCTGGAGATTGAGAGACAATACCTAAATGGCACGATGCGGCGGATAGACCTCCTCTGCAAACTCATCGCTCCAGTCTTCATCTCTCTCATCGACGGTTACTCAACCCGCATCGCCATCTGGTTTGTCTTTGCTCAGAACGGGATTTCCGTGCTCATAGAATACGTCGCCATCAAGCAAGTCTACGACGCCGTCCCCGCCCTCTCCCACCACAAGTTGCAAAACTCCGATGACGACCTCCCCGACTCGCCAATCCCAGAAGATGCATCACCTACCCTCTCACCACCCGCTACATCAAACGACCCCACCACCTTCCTCTCCACCGCCTGGCTCCCCTGGCACTCCTACATCTCCAACCCTGCCTTCCTCGCCTCCTTCTCCCTCAGCCTCCTCTATCTAACTGTACTTTCCACCGGCGCCCAAATGAGCACCTACCTCCTAACCCTGCACTTTTCCGGCCTCTCCGTCAGCCTAATGCGGCTCTTAGCAATCGTAATGGAGCTCTCCGCCACTATTGCAGCCCCCCTACTAATGAAAAAGATTGGCCCTGTGCGCGCGGGCTTGTGGTTTATAAACGAGCAGTTGCTCTGTGTTGCTGTTGCCGGGGGATTATTTTGGGTTATGGGGGAGGGGTGGGGGAAGGGGGCGGCGTTGATTGCGGGGGTTACGGTTAGCCGGGTTGGGTTGTGGGGTTTTGATCTTTGTGTGCAGTTTTTGGTTCAGGAGGTGAGTACATATACAATCCCTTTCTATCTCTTTTTTCCACCCACCACCGTCCATCCCCACTAAGGCCTCCTAACGTGCCCCAGGACGCCCTCCCCTCCAGCCGCGGCCGCTTCTCCGCCTCCGAGATGGCCCTGCAGAGTTTTTTCGAACTGCTCTCCTATGCTACCACCGTTATCTTTCCCAAGCCGCAGGATTTCCGTTATCCCGTCCTTATCAGCTGCGGCGCTGTTGCAGTTTCAGCCGGTTGTTTCGCTGCGTTTGTGCGCCAGAAGCGCGGGCATATACTACATTTTTCTAAGTGTATAAAGCGAGAGCGGTATGAGATGGTGCCGCAAGGGGAGGTGGGGGCGGATGGGCTAGATGAGGTATGACGGGGAAGAGAGGGGGTTCGTTTGAATTCGGGCGTGGTTGCAGTGATGTGAAGTGGAGCGTTTGAATAATGCGGACGTTAGCGCCGAGTTTGTTCGGCTTGGTAGAGTTCTCTACAGCTTCCTTCTCTATCGACTCCAGAGACCTGAACATATGTGATGCCCCGCGCTGAGTATTCCTCCCCCACTACACCCACCGCAGAATGAAGCAAGTGCTGATACAGCCCCTAATTCCCTAAATGGCCGACAAATCTTAAAACACTCACATCTGCATACCACAATCCCAACCCATGTTACATCCATAAATTTCTCTACTGCTTCATCTCGAAGCCACTTTTGTACCCGTATCGCCATTTACCTCTTATATATCCCAAGCCAAGCCTGGTTTCCTTCGTTTGAATTTACCATAGGGTCTTCGCCACACTTCTGAAGCACCAAGTTACAGCTGTCTGCGCAATCTGCGCTTATGACCCCAAGGTAACTCTCATTGCAGCACCATTGTAAGGAAAGGAGGTCAAGTTGAATTGATGCTTTGGAACCAAATGAAATTTTCAACATTACTAAATAGACATATTCAATGGTGCTAAAACTGCCATCTGGTCGCCAGCGGTAATTAGGCTCTGTATCCGCCTCTATATATAAGCAGCGCGTGATCGACCATTAACAGATCCAGGCTGGTAAGCCTTCGCCGCTTAGCCCCACGTTAAGATAGGGTATATTTGTAGTTATTTAGTGATCATATAATAACGTTAAGGGTTTAAGAATTTGCGATAAAAACAGCGTTGGGTTTGCACTGAACGGCGACCGTTTTCCCTCAGACCCTCCCTGAGAGATGGGTGTACATGAGCCGCGCTGTCTGCTCAGCCACACTCTTTGAGGGAAGGCCTGATTTTATAAGATAACGATATTGTGTTGAGAAGCCGAACTAGTTGATCGCGACGATGGCCCACCTAGCATAACTATATAGATATTGTGCGGCTTGATTGTAGCGCGTTTGACTGGCCGTATGTGCCTTCTGGAAGCTTGCAGGAAGCTTGTAGGAGACAAGCTGCAATGCCCTCCTGCATAAGACATTTCATCGAAAATTTAAGTACAAAGAATAGAAAGACTAAGCCTGGCCATGGTGGGTAGGAAGAGCTGGAACTATCTGTTGGCTAGGCCGTTTCAGCTCCAGTACCGCCACGTTGCAGCGACATACTGGTATATAGATGAGGGTATCCCCTCCTTTCAATCAACAAGCGATTCATTATTTGCAACAGCTTCCAGCTGATACTATCCTTGTTCAGGCGGTTACGTGCAAGAATCACATGATCAGTATCAAAACCGTAACATTTTGCGCGCCTTCAGCCTTTCGGAGACTTAAAATTTGGTTAAAGGCCCTGTTTATCAAGAAGTGTTATAGCCCCTTTGGAAGTAGTTTATGATCTGTGTTGATGCCGTTGTTGTTTTCGTACGACGACGCGTTTTGGTAGTGGTAGGGTGTTCGGGCTCACCGGTAAAATATGTTAGCTCTTTATTCTGTACGAATACGAGGATGGGAAGCATATAGAATTCCATGAAATTGCTAAGATGGCAAAGGCGGTGACGACTTCACTCTTGCGCATCAACAATTTCTTATCTCACTTGTCGACACTGTCTGTCTAATTCCTTCAGCCTCATTTTTTAACTTGCCCCAACAAACCTATTCTTTTTCCTCGTCATGCTTTCGTCTCAGTCACATTCGCTATACATGTCATTGCACACCAGCATACAGTGCGGTTGATGAATGCGGAAGAGCTATGCTTAGAGAAGTACCACGGCGCATCTGCACCCGAATACACCATTCTCTTGCATCGGTGGGGCAATGACGTGTTGTATGGTGACAAAGCGGAAGATTTGGCCGAGGCAAAGAACCAGTCAGGCTTCAAGAAGATTGAGCTTTGCATGAGCCAGACGCTCAAGGATGGTTTTCGCTATTGCTAGATCGATACCTGTTGCATGCCACATTTAGTACAAGGACGGGCTCCAGAGGCAGGGGCAAAGGCCAAACGCTTCTATTGTTCTATTAGACCGCACCCGCTCCTGAATATCGTATTCAGATTTTCAGATCCTGACAAAGGAGATAAAAGCCAGGTTTAGTTGAGGTGCTGCGAGTGCTGGGGTTCGACTGACACGGTCGACAGGAGACCTCGTTATGAGATTTCCACAGGAGTCTACCTGTCTCACCTCAGCATGCCTTGCGTCGATTGTTCTCCAAAGCACCATAAGACTTTTATCCCAGCAGATACCTTAATGCCTTTCAAGTTATTCCAAACTGTTGTCTATCGTTACCTACACGCCGCAAACCGCAATGCAGCAAAGGACATGAAATTCGCATCCTGTACAGAGATAGAGGCCACAAAACCAGATCTTCTCATAGCATGGATCCGCTTTCAAGGGTTTGAATGCCGAGAAAGAAGCTCCAAGGCTTCCCTTTGGGAATGAGCTGACGACATCTGCAAGTGGCTGAAAGACTCCAAGATTTTCAACAGACCACCAAGGCGCCATCATGTGCTTGACGAAATACGAAACAAGGTGAAAAAACGAATTTCCTCTAGAGAAAAAACCCGCCGTAGCTACATCAAGCCTGAAGCGGTTCATCTCCCAGACGATCTGAGCAGGCTTTCGTCAAAGAACTTAGCAGCTTTTATGAGGTCTCACGGATATCCAACTGAAAAACAGTGCATGCTACGGTCTGATCTACTAAGTCGTGCTCAGGAAATTTGGGATTTGCATATCTTTTTTTTTTCCCCGCAACCGGGATATGTCAGGTGGGGGGATTATGAAAAAGGACAAAGCGCTGGCTTTCGTCCAAAAGACATGGGATGCTACGGAAAACGGCACTACGGACAAAATGAAGAAACGCAGGCAATCGTCCCGAAATAGTGTCAAAATTCCTCAGGTCCGGGAGGACTTTTGGCAAATGACCAAAGAGGACTCACAACAATGGATTAACTCTCACGAGTTCAGAGTCAAAGACTCTCACCGAATAAAGAAGGATGTAGTGGCTCTAGATGAAGAGCTTTGGGATGCCATTAATGACAACCCGTTGGATGAGTTAAAGCAGCGCGATCACGCAAGAAAGATTCAAAGAGGGAGATCTGATAGAATCAGCGTTTCTAGACTGAAGGAGAGATTACCAGAGAACTGATTCAACAAATTGAGATTAACCCACTCGTCACAATCTGAAAAATGGCTAAAGGAGTTGCCGCATGTGCCAAGCAAACAAAGTCTTCACAAATTCCACGACTTAAGGCCTTTACGTATGAGTGAAATGATGGACGACGAAGGACTGGGACTAATGCTATTGTTGTCGACAGAATCTCATATGGTGTAGTGTTGAATACTGCTGTCGTGTGCTGTAATCTCAGTGTTTTACATCGTAATGATGCCTAGCATTTGCCCATGTTCATGTTTCACTTCGTGCATTCTTTGAAACTATTAATTCTCTAGGTTCAGCATTTACCGCCTGCACATGACAGCAGTATCTGATCAAGTACATCTGATGCTTATATCGCTGGAATTTCTACAAGACTAGTGGGAATTAGAAGCCATCCTACCTAAGCCAGCTTAAACTGAAGATAGGAGCCAGAGATTTTGATAATCCAATCTCAAGGGTGCCATCAGCGCTCTTTATACTCATAGGAATCGTCTCTCCTTTTCTCTCAAGCACGATCTTTGGCCGTCCTTCGGTGGCAGGATTAGGTAGCTTATAGAAGCGCCTTCCAGATCGACTTAGGAACTGCTCGAGCCGGTCCTGTGTAACTTCGTCTTCTTCGAGAACTCCCCTTTCAATTGCCTCTTCAAGTGCTAGAATCACAAGCTGGGTAGCAAAGGGCTGTGTGAATACGCCCGCTGGTACTGCTTGGCCACTTTGGGTCTTAATCTTGGACCCTAGCGGATGCGGTGCGCTATCACTACCGCTGAAAGGTACGCAAGGTTAATAAAAAATAATATCATACTTAGAAGAACGCGGGTTAACTCACAAGAAGAATTTAGAGTCGCCGCTACATACAGCTTTGATCAGAGCATCTCGATCTGATGGTTTTTTTGGAATAGGTTTACAAAAAGCCAGAGGATCTGTCTGACTGTTATCGCCCGTTAAGTAGAGGTGATGTGCCGTTATCGTTCCTAGTATCCATATGATTAGAAGGAGGGTAGTAAAAGGGAAAGTAGAGTTAAAAAGTTATAGAGATTAGGTTATTAGGATTAATTATGGACGGACGAACCAGCAACCGATGGGCCGCAAGCCCGTACAGCATCTAGAGCCGCGGCGGTAGAACAATGCTTTGAGGTGTTAGTACAGCATTACACGTTATCAAGCATTCACCCACCTCAAGGACGCATCGAAGACGTGGAAATTTATCGTGAAGCTTCTTAAGCTCTGGTAGGAATGCTTCTTCGAGAGAAATGTCGTCGCTTGGTAGACGTCCCGGCCACTCTCCGTGTAAGTTAAGCACAAGGTCATGCTGTTCCATAGCAGCGAAGACAGGAGAATAGGCGTCTAGGAAATCGGCTGACACGCCTGACTCGGAATTCGTAGTTACGCCTAAAATATATCAATACTCCAGTATAGAAAGAGAAGCCTCGTTATTAATATCTTACCTTGAGGATACATCTTGACTCCAGTAATACCAGCAGCCGCAGCTTCGGCGATTACTTCGGGGGTAATGGAGGGATGAAGCTGCTTTCGTTAGACGGCGTGGTAGCTTCGCAAACATAGGTTACCCACATAGAGTGACATGAGATAATGGACTTTAGGTTCGATGGATTGCAGACGAGACTGGTATTCTAAAGCTTTGGCTATGCTTATGATCGGCGGCTGTAGGTTTGGCTGTAAACCAGATCAGCTAATGATAGAATGAGATGTTTAAAGATCTACATACCATAACAAACACCGTATCTGCTCCTCCATTCAAAATCTGAGGAACCACTAATTCCATGGTCTGTAGCCAGGAAGAAATTATTTCAGTCTGGTCCAGTACTGAGGCCGGTGGAGACTAACCTGGTCTTGCCTCAAATGGACATGCATATCCGCCGACGGCGGTAATTCTAGACGTTGTACATCTCTTAGTCGCATTTTGTTGGAGATTTCGAGAAGAGTAAGGTAGGATCAAAAGTTTGTGCGGGACGGAACTAAGAGCACCTGACGGGGAGGCCCTAGAATCGAGATCACGAGCGAGACTGAGCGAGATCGTGAGCAGCCTAAGGCAGCTGAATTTAAGGTCGAGTGACAATGATCGAGCGTGAGCTGATCATGATAGAGCTTGAGTAGAGCGCGAGCTGAGAAAAAAAGAGGTTGAGTACAATTGAGCCGAAGTTGAGCCGGGAGTATTTTTGCTTTGAGCTTACCTCGTACCCAAATCTCTTGCCTCGTTACCAGCCTACTCAAATCCCGCACAGAGCTCCTGGATACGTCAGCCATGTGCGAACGTAGTCTGGTACCGCGTCGTAAACTTTTGGTACAAATAGCGAACTATAGCGAACTTTATTCTAATTTTATATATTACTATAGTTGTACACTAAAGTACAGCACCTAATTAAATATTCGGCCAACGATAATATATAGATCTTAAAAAGTCAAATCAATTAATATGAAAATTATTAAAATTCAACTTATAGTTATGTCTATATTCTATACTTAGGTTATCAATCTAGAATGAGGTGACCGAGTAGGTGAAATGAATGAATCAACAGGAGGCCCAAATGGCCTGAAATTGAGTTCACTTGCAGTTAGATAGATGAGGTTGATGATTCTGTAAAGTCTCTGTTTGCAGACTTTACAAAGGCGGAGCATCACGTCACTTTTGATAGACATAAACCATAATTGAATAATAAGGTGGATCTGGCTACTATAAAATATTTCTACAGAGCTTAGAAGCGAATTCAACTCCTTTTCCTCAACAACTCCCAAACACGAGACTTTCACAGCGGTTGAAAACTTCATCATAAAAGCCCCATTCCCACCGAATATTTCCCTGTTGCGCCACCGTCCAAATGGCTCCCAGGTGTCAGCCAGTCCTATTTTGAGCTGAAAGACACTGAACATCAATTGGAAACGTCACGGTCAACGTCAATTTCACCTCGGGCAATAAATCAAGGCAAAGGTGAGCATCGAGCACGGCTCGTTAGGAATATGGTTGTACGGCTTCTTCTCGTCTTGATCTACACTTCCCTGGCACGATTTTCGGTACTGTGTCCGGCACTGGTCTGCATAGTTTGATTCGGGATGATCTCAGGAGTTTCTCCAACGGTCGGGTCAAATTCAGTCATTGTCGAGGATGGAAAGGCTGAGGTGGAACTATTCGTGGCTGGAGATCAAAAAGTTACTTTTTTTTTCCCCTGGGATACTTCTCTTAAAGTCAGGGACTGACTCAAAACAAATAAGAAGCAGAGCAGTAAGACCCTAGAAGCCTTAACCGACAGAACCGTTTCACGCATGGGATATCTTATGCATTCTGTGCGCAAACCCATGGTTACTCTATTTTAACACCGACTCGAATCAACTCACAGGATGGTGTTAGTAGCACATCGCCGTTAGTAATAATTCCGCAAGCGGAGACGATTATAGAGCAGACTACTGTTCAAGAAAATGTAGCGAAGATATGATATCACCGACCTTTCTGCAACAGGCTCGACTCCAAGTCCTCAATGGACAGATTTGAGGGTAGGGCATAGGAGAAAGGTAAGGGACTCGTAGAATACAAATACGCTTGAACTAAGTGACTAGAGTATGCACGGCTTTTAGATGGCCCAATTCTTGGCCGATTCAAGAGTGGCTTAGTTTTGGGCCACTCCGTAGTTGCGACAGTCAGACAACCCCTGGTGTTGTCGTTCGCGTAAAGTTGACAGAGCCGTCGGCATGACGCTCTTCCAGTGTATTAGGATCCGTTACAAAGGACACAGTTTTATAGAGAACCAGTTCCAGTTTGGATATATAGGTGAGCTGAAGGTGAGCACCCTGAGCCTGGCGTTATTTTTGTAACAAGCAAGGATTACAACGCTAATCGGATCGGGAAGTCTACGGAGGTTAGAAAGCATCAAAGACTAGCGGTAATATAGCAAATAAACATGGGCGTATACACAACTAACCCGAATATAATGGTAAGCATTCGGAGCCTGCCAGCCTGACTTTGAAAACTGCCAGAGGATTCAAAAAGGCAGAAAAAACAGCGAAAGTGATCTGGCCATAGAATCTAGAGCTTGGACCAAGTGGTTGCAATCGCTTCGGAGAGCTTAGAACTACACACTCGTGTTGTATCGACAAGTCAAGTAGTGCGGAGCTTTCAGAGGCTATTAACTCCATGTTTCGCTAGTACTATAATATATATCTATCGGATGTTGCGATCGGTAGCCCTATTAAGAACGATATATCCTCTGAGTGAACATGGACATTGGCCTTCCGGCACAGCAGCAGATGGTTTACTCGTGGCTAGACGCTCTAAGAGCTTATTATACCAACGTCTTTCAAATTTTTTTCAGTAGAGGAAGAGCGACTTGGTGATAACATTTCACTACATCAGGAAAATATTTACTAGCATTTTAAGTTGGGTTCGTGCTGATTTAGCGGTTTCAGCATTTCTTAGCCATTAGCCGCATTTCGCGGCCATATGCTGCACTGCTAATAACAATACTACAACTTGCGGCTATATACTATACTACTAATAATAATATTACAGTATGCAGCGAAACGTTGCCTTCAGTAGAAAAGATTCTCCTAGTATCTAAATTTAGGTTTCAGCTAATCTAGTAACAGAATGACGTCTGCTGCGTATTACTAGGCCAAGACAAGTCTACCTATTAAGAAGGCCGCTTCGGCTACGCTATTATTCTTGTTGTTTTTATTAGTTTTATTTTTTTTTGTATAGAGGCAAGCAAGTGCCTTGGCGCGAGTATTTTAGCTGTTCGCCCCGGAGTTTCTGTGGCGTCTTAATTAGTTATAATTCTACCGCCTAAGGGCTTAATTCGAATCAAGCCCGTTCTACAAATTCTATCTGGGTGCTGTTTCTTAGCTGCCTGCGCTATATCTATGCCAAATTGCTTACACCGTACTGTTAATTCCTAAGCTCTAGGAGGCTACCTAACCGTTAGTACTATACTGTACTGCTATTCTATTGCTAATTCCCGAGCCCTAGGGGACTACCCTACTACTAGCACTACACTGCTATCCTGATTTCTCGCACTATACTATAACCTTCGCCCGGTATATTGCCCACTGCCTGCCCGCTGTATTACCTACCATCTCCGTCCGCTAGCATTTTATTTCTAGACAACCTCTGCCCGCTATATTGTCCACTGCACCGCCTACTACGTCCGTCCGCTAGTACTATACTACTAAATAACCTGCGTCTGTTGCCTTGCCAACCGCCTTGTCCACTAATACCGAACTGTTAGATAACCTGCGTCCGCCGCCTTGCCTACCGCCTTGTCCTCTAGTACTAAACTGCTAAATAACCTGCGTCCGCTGCCTTGCCTACCGCCTTAACCGCTAGCACCATACTGCCAATTTCTACACCCTAAGAGCCTATTAAGCTATATTTTCCCTGCCAGCACATACTATATATAATACCCGAAGTTTAGAAGTAATTTTTTAGGGTTCTAGTTTAAATAGAGGGACCTTTCTATACCGCTACAGTAGCTAGCTAGAGAGCCGGGTATAGGTATAGAATAGTAAAAAATCTGCTAAGTAGAAGTAAAAGAGACGTACCTTGTATCCTAGAGCTGTAATATAGGGTGTTAGACAATAGGCTATTAGAAGAAGCGGTGGACAACGAGCTATTAAGTATGTATTAGAGAACGTGTTAAAGAACGTGTCGTTTCCCTTTCTTAATAAATTCTTCTTATATAGTAGCTATAGGCCTTACGGGCCAACTAATTTCAATTTATTTAATCTAAATTCTTATAAGATAGAGAGCTATAAACTATATAGAATAAGATATACAAAATCCGTAAAAAGGGCATTATATATTAATTGCGTATTGAGTGCAAAATAAGCTTGATAGAATAAAGGTAATACTTGCCCGAATAGCTATAAATGCGTAATTAGCTGCACTGCGTTTTTAGTTTCTATTAAATGCGGCAGTTTGACGCTATTTAGTTGGGACCATGAGCGATGCGCGGATTGCGCATTTGGCTGCGACATGCCGCCAAATACTGCAAAATTGCTGGTAAATATTTTCCTGACTTAGTAGCGTGCAGTTTGGCGCTGTGGCGGTTAAGCACTGCCGCATCTCTTCCGTGAATTTTCCAGCCAGCACAAGTCGTAGTCCTTTAACTGCTCAACTTATACACGTCCTACCTATTATTCTAATAAGTCCCTTGGTTAGAGCTCTCTAGTAATCCTCTCCTTATGCGACTTTTGCGGCTTAACGATGACAGCGAATTCAGCCTGGTCGAATTTGTTGGCAAGAACATTCCAGGCTACGCTATTCTTTCGCATACTTGGGGAGCGGATCACGAAGAAGTGACCTTTAAAGACTTGGTCGACGGCACAGGCAAGAGCAAAGCTGGCTACAAAAAGATCCGTTTCTGCGGAACACAAGCTGCCAGTGACGGTCTACAATTTTTCTGGGTGGACACTTGCTGCATCAACAAAAGCAGTAGCGCTGAGCTGAGTGAGGCGATCAATTCAATGTATTCCTGGTACCAACAAGCAAAGATTTGCTACGCTTACCTGAATGACGTACCAAGCACGAAAATGTTCAGTCGCTCCTATTTATTTGACGATAACGAATATAAAGCGTGGAAAGAGTGCTTCCTGAACAGCAAATGGTGGAGTCGAGGCTGGACTCTGCAAGAACTCATCGCTCCACGAGAAGTTCAATTCTATTCCAAGCACTGGGGCGATCTTGGGACGAGACATAAACATCGTTATCTGATTGCGAATCACACAGGCATAAACGAGGACATTCTCGACAAAGGCTATATCGGAAAAGCCAGCGTAGCACAAAGAATGTGTTGGGCGTCGAAAAGGAAAACCACGAGAGTTGAGGATATGGCATATTGCCTCATGGGAATTTTTGAATTGAACATGCCTCTACTTTATGGCGAAGGAGACAAGGCGTTCATTCGGCTGCAGGAAGAAATCATCAAGGCATCTGACGATCACAGTATATTTGCTTGGACTTCTGAGGTAGCCTCACAGTCTGCTTTTCGTGGCTTGCTAGCGAAATCTCCGTCTGAGTTCCAGAATTGTCGAAACATAACAGCAGTCTACGCCGGCTTGGGAGAACCATATTCCCTCACAAATCGAGGTCTACGTGTCACCCTGCCCGTCCTCGCAATTGGAGCCGGACCGCCATGTTCGGAATTCTTTGCGAGGCTTAGTTGCACAGCCTCGGAGTGGGGGATCAAGGGTATTGGGGATATCGGGATTCAAGTCAGTCTAATGGGACGTCTCGACGAAACGGACCAGTATGCCCGGGTCAATTGCGAGTCTACCATTTCGCTTGATGCCCTACGGCAAGGCGCTGATCGCACCCTTTATGTTCGCCAGAAGATACATCTGCCACATGGTTTTCACTCTTCTCGTGTTGGCGGCTTCCAGTTTACAAGCGTCGACGATAAGGCTTTTGAGCATTGCACCTTTTGGCCGCCTCATTGTGTGACAATGAGCCCCTTTACCATACGTATTACCGATAAAATTAAAGAGAGTCAACAGTTTGTTTGTTTTAGAGTCCTATTCAGCCCAGGCGCCTTCGGTCGCGTGCCCTGGGGCCCAGATTCCTGCGTTCTTGTTGCACTTGATTACAACGCTGGAAAGGTTCAACACAAGCCTACATTTGGCGACCGCCCTCTGAAGCCTTTTGAATACGGTGGATGGCTTGTGCTTGTCACTTCAACCTACAATGTCGAACGACCACCTACATCCAAAGACTTTGCTGGCAATGAAGAATTCGGGTCTTACTCTCACAGCATTTATTCGCTCATGGAGACAAAACTCGGCCTAATCAAAGATGAACTCATAATAATTGCGGATATCAAAATACAATCGCTCCGCAAAAGTGTCCATGCGCGAAGCCAAATCAAATTGTAAACAATCCAACTCCCCTGCTTTCTGCATCCACCAAATACCATGCAACATCGCCCATTAGCTCCTACGAGGAGTAATATCCCTCATAGGAAGGCGCTCAATCTATACGAGCGAGGAATTATTGCTGGCTTAGCAGGTGCGGGAGAGACTGCCCCCGATATGGCGACCGAGGTAGATCTGCCGAAATCCACCATATTCGACGCTCTTGGTGTTACGAACACCACTAAACAGGTATAAGCCAGGATGAGCTGACCCTCAGAATGGATACAGGGCAGGGAGTCAATACGGCACAACTGTAGGACGAATCGGGATCGTAGATTCCCCAGACGGAATAGTGTCGTTATATAGATAAGTCAGTATCATATGACCAGTAGAGAGTTACCCGCACCCACCTACTGTACTTTCCACCCTCTGCGCCCCGCAAAGATCTACACTTCCTCCTCACCTCGCCCCCGGCCCAAGTCGTAGTCTCAACCTCGCCGTGTCCGCATCATTGCCATGCCTTGTCTCCTTGCTCGAGCACCGTTGACCACGGCTCTTCAAAATCGTTCGAATCCTCCGCCATGCTGAGTCTAGACAGCCATAGCGCATTTAGGGTCCAGAAGAGAATAAAAATTGCGATGGCAGGGAAAGAGGATCGAAAAATCGAAACCATCGAGACGCGGGATGTGAAGGGCATGTTTGTGGGTTAGTTGTAACTTGTGAGGGTTGCTTTGGATGTTGCAGGAGCGGGTGGAATGTAATGCGTGGGTGGTGGAGATGGAGTCGGGTTGGGTGATGGGTGCATTTATGTGTGCGCATCTGGGCGTGGTGAAATTATGTGTGGTAGCTTTGGCCACGGTGTCCGGAGGGTAGATGGTTGCGCAAGATTATATTTAGGAATGCTCAACTTTCTTAGATGTGGTTAGCGATGGATTTTGAAACGTACGCACCCTCCTCCTTCCTTCCCACTTCGGCACCCATTCTGCGATCATGAAATCCATTTCTGACCACAACCATTGTAATATGCAAACCGTCAGTCATCATTACACGTTGGCATTAATCTTTATTCCGATCACTTATATATCATACGATTGCTTTATTCTCTTGGTACACTCTTTGTATCTGCGATATCCGATTTCTTAAACCTTTTCGTCAGCAACCTGTGATTTCTCTGCCATCACCTGACCGTTCTGAATTGGTCTTCTCTTCTCTTCTCTGTGCGTCATGTACAGCATCCCAGTCGTCCAGATAGCGAGTGCGATGGAGGTGGCGATCATGGCGTACATGCCTCTCTGTAATATCGTTAGCGGTATGCTACGAAATTAGAAATTATCCGCACAACGGGAAAGTAGAAGCGCAAGAAGGCACACAAGCACAGATGCCACAATACGAGGACGGGAAAAGCAAGCCTACCGTGAACTTCGGCGCCAAATCCGCAGAGTAAAAAACAATACTCCACCATGCATTAACCGCATTACTCCCCATATTCATACTCGCAATCACCACCGCTCTCAAAGAATCCTCCTCATGCCTCAACACATCGTTCGCCCACGCGAAAAACGTCGCCTGGCATGCATACACACTCCCCGCCCAATAATACGCCGCGAAATGCACCGCCGTACTCCCTGGCTTTGCTAAAATCATCGTGCTTGTGACAACCCCTGTGATGCCGATCCAGTAACCGACAAGGTATCTTTTCCCACCCAAGAAATCGGTGAGGGTGGCCCAAAAGAGGGTCGAGGCGATGCCGACGGCGGCGACGCCAGTGGGGTAGTTGTTTAGTTGGGAGATGGTATATTTGTGGCCGCCTGGGTGAGCTTTTAGATAGAGAGCGAGCAGGGAATTTGAGGAGAAGGATTCGGTTTCGCCGGCGATTATCCAGAGCATGACGAAGCCGTACCAATACCAGGAGCTGAAGCAGCGCTTGAGGAAAGACCAGGAGATTGGGGTGCGTTCATCGACTTCGGGGACGCGGGAGATGGCGAGGGCGCGATCTTTGGCGCTGAGGTAGGGTGCTGTGGTTGTGCTGGGAGTATTAGGGAAGAGCAGGAAGCCGTAGATAGCCACAGGGAGTGTGATTATGCCGTCAATCTGGGAGGGTGAGAGATGAGGATGGGAGACGGGGAGACGGGGAGGAATGACTTACGATGAAGAGCCAGCGCCAGCCTGCGAGGCCGCTTAATCCGTCCATGGATGAATGGATGCCGGTCTGGATGAAGCCGCCGATCATAGTGCCTGCGAGGCCGGAGGCTGTGAATATGCCGCTGCGTTTTCCGAGCTCTTTCTCCGTGTACCATGAGCCGAGGATATAGTGAGTGCCGACAAAAGTGCTGGACTCGGCAATGGCCTGGAAGAATCGTATGGCCATGATGCCTTGAGGGTTATGCGTGCCGGCGGTGGCCATTGTTAAGCTTGCCCAAATGACCATCATGGCTGGGAAGAAGATTCTCGGTTTG
This sequence comes from Lepidopterella palustris CBS 459.81, assembly GCA_001692735.1. Taxonomy (NCBI): domain Eukaryota; kingdom Fungi; phylum Ascomycota; class Dothideomycetes; order Mytilinidiales; family Argynnaceae; genus Lepidopterella; species Lepidopterella palustris. The sequence continues at coordinate 61,456 of KV744893.1, forward strand.
ATGTAGTAGAGAGCGATATTGCATGGTACTTGGCCGATTGTGTACCTGGAGAGAATTGGCATTCCAGTTCTATATTTTCGCCTCAAAGAAAGCACTTACCCGACTGTAAATACGGTGTTGATTTGATTGAACTGGTTCCCTTTGAAATGAAGCTCCTCTCTCATTCCCGATACGTACGCATTTGCAAGATTCGACCGGTCCAGCTGAAAGCACAGTTAGAGAAAAACATATTGGATCTTATCGCGAGCATTCACATAGTTCAAGAAATACATGAGACAACAAAATGTCAGAATGAAGAAATCGAGCTTCTGCACTAGAGCTCTTTCGCCAGGCTTCTTCTGGGTCCCTCGGAGGTATCCCACAAATTTTGAAGGCATGATGGCGAACAATATTCCCAAGCTCCTGGGATTGAAGTAATTAATGGAGATTTTTCTTTTAACGATGGCACTGAATGTTATAGATGGATATTATATGCCCACGTGATGGATGTTGACCAGTTCGGAGATAATATCGGCATGCAGGTTCCAAGATACGACGGATGATGGCCGGAAGTATTGAAAAAGCACAGTGGGCAAGTACACTGCGATATCTTTACTGAGACTCTCCGGCTCATGAGTGGGCGTGTGCTTGTTACTTAATGCCAAAAGTGGCATGTCAGTACAGAGAAGACCCGCAGTAAACCCAGATCTCGGCAAGCAAAGGCCGAAGAGAAGTCGCAGGGTGGAAGATAAGGAACAGGAAGGCCTCTTTTTAAGAGGTAATCATCCTTGGAAGATTCAAAGGCTATAGACACTTGTTAGCGATCGACAGCTGGGCTTCCTATATGGTTCACCGCTTGCTCCAACAGAAACGATGACGGTCGGCATCGAATCTCGTGCACAGCAGGTGATGAAGGTGGGGAATACAACGGCTTTATATGTCCTAAAGAACCTCGGACAATTGGAAGGCGTCCATGCCCATTGAGTAAGGAGAATACATGCCACGCTCCGCACTGTTGGAATACTCTGTCCCAGTCGTATTTTGAGGGCGAAGAAATCATGGTTAACGGGGTTGAAGGGAAAGCATGGGTGAAAAATGCTACCGCCAAGCGGGTCGCCTTGCTGGCATCTATCCCACCTGAGTTCCTTATCCCTGCAGACATTTTTCCCGCAGAGAGTGAGTTGGATGTGATCAAGTTCCCGAAAGAATCGAAATGGTTTACTGCAGAGGAACTGGATATTACTTCAACATCTGCTTCGGCGCTGCTGGAAAAGATTGCGACTGGGGTTTGGACGGCTGAAGAGGTTACGACGGCTTTCTGCAAGAGAGCTGCTGCCGCACATCAACTAGTAAGCCTGAATTCTGACATTTTCCTTGTAGAAAGAGTGCAGCTAACAGTTAATTTGTCTTCACAGACGAATTGCCTTTCCGATGCCTTCTTCCACGAAGCCATTGAATCCGCGAAAGCCCTTGATGACCATCTTCGAATAATGGGCAAGACAGTTGGGCCGCTCCATGGCCTCCCGATATCGCTAAAGGACAATTTCAACATCATTGGGAAAGACAGCACGGTTGGCTTCACGTCCTGGGTGGATGATCCGGCAACGTACAATAGCACGCTGGTGGACCTTCTTCGCGAGGCGGGAGCGGTTCTCTATGTCAAATCAAACGTCCCAACAGCAATGATGATGGCGGAGACGGTCAATAATGTTTTCGGACGAACACTCAATCCTCTGAACAGGGCGTTGACCTCTGGTGGATCTTCGGGAGGCGAATCTGCGCTGATTGCCTTCGGTGGAAGTCCTCTAGGCGTGGGTACCGATATCGGTAGGTGATAAAGATAAAGCATAGAATATCGAAGCTTGAGAGATGCTCACTTGTTTTGCGACAGGTGGATCTCTTCGAATACCGGCGGCTTGCACAGGCATCTTTACCCTGCGTCCCTCCTTCGGTCGATTTCCCACCCTTCGAGCACGCTCCGGCCTTGCCGGTCAAGAAGCAGTAAACAGTGTAAATGGTCCAATGGGTAAGACTCTGGATGATATCGAGTTATTCTCGAGGGTCATTGTAGGCCTGGAACCCTGGTTGCACGATCCGAAATGCCTTCCCATTCCCTGGCGTTCTGTTCAACCCAAAGCGAGGCTGAAGCTGGGCGTGCTCTGGCACGACGGCATGGTGACGCCCACGCCTCCTGTGCAACGAGCTTTAAGAGAAACTGTGGAGAAGCTGAAAGAAGCTGGCCATGAAATTGTGGACTGGCATCCAACTCTCCATTCTCATGCCCTCAATATTCTAGTCAGTGTGAAGTTTCAAATAGCCTCTGCTCATATTAACGATTTTCCGTAGGGCCGTATGTTCTTGGCTGATGGAGGCAAATCCGTACGAAATATCCTCGAGCCCACAGAGGAACCTTTTCGGCCGGAAATGGAAGCATACTCAGATGCGCAAGAACTGAACGTACATGCTATGTGGCAACTGCAAATGGAACGAACAGAGCTGCTGAAGAAGTTTTTAGATCAGTGGACATCACACGATGGACTCGATGCTATTCTCTGTATGAATGCATCGCTTTGTGAAGGTTTTAACAATGAATGTTAACGGCGTTGATCAGGTCCAACCACGCCCTACAGCTCCGTTGAACACGGAAAGTTCAAGCACATAGGCTATACCGGAGTCTTCAATATTGTGGACTATTCCGCGGTCTCATTTCCCTGTGGTATAACTGTGGATGAAAATATAGATGTAGTCACCTCCACACATGCCCCTTTGAGTGATTTGGACAAGGAAATCCAGAGCGAATGTAAGCGTAGCACACGTATTCCAGCCCCGACGAACTCTCTGCTAACTATCAATGCACAGATGATAAGCACGCCGTGCATGGCATGCCTGTAAGCTTACAATTAGTGGCGAGGAGGCTCGAAGAAGAGAAGGTCCTTCAGATGGCGAGGACAATCCTCCAAGCATTATAGTAGTGCATGATGCTAACACAAGATTTTCTTTCTCATCTTTGCAAATTTAAATATCTCTAGCATTCCTATCTTGGGGCGATTTCACCTCTTTGCCGACGTATGCGCAGCCGATTGCATCTAGAGGCACCAAAGTCCATACATGCGAATAGTATTGAATACTTCTAGCCACTAGATTCTATTGCGTGAAGAGTTCGTGGCATGGTTCACATACAATCTTGAAATCATCAGCCACATGCTTCCAGAACGCAGAAGGTCCGACAATAAAAGATGCGCTCCTAGCCTTTGGCCAAGAAAGAGATGTATAAATTGTGTATACAAAGTAGTTCAGAGATCTCAGGGGTAAATGTGTGCTTTGTAGCAGTAGTCAATATTTCGAATAGGCGAGCAACATGCTATTGTCTTGATACCTTTCTCTCTACAAGCTATCGGGAATTTTCCTGCAGCCTCAAGTGCAACTCGCCGTTTTCCTTTTATGGGAGGGACGACCACGAGGGAGTAGCACCACAAACAATCTGCAAGTCTCCTCGTAATTCCAACCCGCCCATTCATATCCATTCATCCCTACCTTTTCTCTCTTTGATTCATTTCTGAACGCCCGCTACCTGTACCTTGACCAGCGTTATCCGTCTTTACTACTCATTCCTATTATCTGTCTCTCATTAGCACGTCGTAACCGCTGGTCTTGGTACGAAACTCGAAGCTTTTCAGCGCCTATCCATGACCAATACCTACGGTATTCTAAGTCAACAAGAATCACATTCAATCACGCGTACCCTCAAAATAGAAACGAAATCCTCCCATCTTTACACACGTTCCTCTATCCGGTCGTCGTTTTTGTACTAGGAAAAGACTCCAACTCACCTAGACCAACTCTCCATTCCGCCCACGTCGAGCATAACTCTCAGCCTGAGTCTGAAAGAAGTGCCGCTTTCGCAACCCCTTCATTGACAGTCCGATGGAACACTGACTGCGCGCATCTCCAAATCCAACTAGTTGCAGAATCGAAGGAAGCACATCGAAAACATACACTTGCTCGCAATCATTTCTCGCTCTTTACAAACTCAATCGAGATGAACATCCTGCCAGGAAATCGTGCTGGGCAAACCAACACAAAAGTCGGTCGCGAAAAGCTTGCGATGCCAGAAAGAGACCAATCCCTCATTGCTTCGAGGCTTCGCAAGAGCCGACTACCTTGGCTTGATGGCAAACCTGCCTCATATCGTCAACCCAGTATACCAGGAGCCTTCCTCTCTGACTCAGCCTTCACCTCCGACTCTAATGGCACACCTTCATCCCCGCGCAGCAACGAGTCTTCCCCGGCCCACTTAACGATGAATAGCCCGAATACATTCTCCAAAGCCGACCCGAGCATCAAAGCGATTGGTTCAACTCCTGTTCTTCGTCGCAAGTCTACACAAGCATCAGCTAAGCGGCGAGTCTCATCTGCCGGTTCTACTAATCAACCGCCTGTGGTAATCAATATTGTCTCTCCTGCCGGCAGCAGAATTGTGAGAGAGAACAGTACTGCCTCAAATGAAGAAGGGGCTGAGAAGATTTCTATGACCTTCAGTGATCCCGGTGGTCCAACTGCCATTAGAGATTCCACTACCTCATCCTCGGCCGAATTTCAGGATGCCGTAAAAGAATTTCAGCCAAATCTTAGTGATGATTCGCCGAGAAGCGTTCCAAACAAGATCAAGAAGATCTCTAGTCCATATATACCAACGCACGAGCGTAGCTTCCCATCGGCGACGAAGGCTGCGAAAAAATCCGTCCAACTCTCGCCCAGGGCAAGCCTTTTAAAGAGGGACCTATTTGAGCGAGATGCAAAAGATCATCAATTGGACGATGCGATTGATGGTTTCGAAGATCTGGTCCAAGAAGCCGTCGAGATGGCGGAAGACGCTGCAGATCAAGAGAAGATGGACGAGGTTACTGAGATTATCGAAGGCGCTACTAATGCACTTCGAATGGCTTCGATTATTCCCGCAAATCATTTCATGGTTGTTGGTTCTCCACGGCATGTTTCCGAATCTTCCTACAGTTCTTCAGGTGTCTCATCCATTTCGGAAGAATCCACATCTGATGACAGACGGTCGAGCAGTTCGTCGCAAACAATTCTCACCAGAGCTTCGCCACCAGCTCGCGTCGCCATATCAGTACCGCACAAAAAAGATGGTCGACGTCCAAAGTCTGAACACGGTGATGTCGCGATTGAAATTGAGCAGCCACTGCCTACGGCGCCGGGGACATCGGTTTCCCCTACTCCACCACGGTTTTATCCCAAACAATCTGCGGATTCGGTTGCAATCGACTGGGCTTACGTCCCAGCCAGAAAAAGCGAAATTGAGCAGCAGAGAAAGCCATCGTCACCTGAAGGTGCCGATTTATATCCTGCGCGACCATCGAGGATATCAATGCACGACAACAAACCCCTTGAGCCGGAGCCTGCGCAAATCAGTACCCACGATCATGAAAATTTTGTGAGTCGCGGAACGAAACGTCGCCATCGGTCTGGCGATTTTGAAATTCACAGAAAGCATCGTGGGTCCCGCGGCAGAGATGGCTCACATGACCGCAGGAAAGAAGATGCCCAAGGGTCTAGTTTCCTAAGCTTAGATGAAGGAACACGGCCAGAACGTGCAATGCGTTGGAGGTCCTCTTACGGCGTTTCAGAGACTCCCTTCGACACTGACCTGGAGGAAAGATTTGGGTATACTGCGAGCGGACTGAACCGACGACCTCCTCGTCGCAGTACTCAGCTGAGCGTCCCTGATCAAGGCCATGGCTTTAGTCTCCATAGACGCCACCGCCGTCAACCCATTGCGAGAAACTGGGGACCGTTGAGGAAGCGTATCACTGCTACGATTGCCTGTATCAATACCTCGTTGCTGGGACTAATCATTGGCATATACGTAAGCGGTCACCACACATAACCTATCACCATTACTGACGCTCGTCAGGCTGGGGAAGTGCCTCGCATCCAGTATCAACTTGCAGATGAGCATCATAGGGTGATCCTCGGGAATGTCTCGTGTGTTTCTCCGCCATGTTAATTGCCAGCTGCTGATCGATCAATTCAGGCTGTACGTTGGCATCGCGATTTCGACTTTCATCGCTTGGCCTCTGCCTCTGCTCCATGGACGCAAGCCATATGTTCTGGCGTCGTTGGCCATCGCCTTGCCACTGCAATTTCCTCAAGCTTTGGTGGTAGCTAGTGCACGGTCACCCAGCGACCCAATTTACAGAACCGGACTACTCCTGGTACGTGGAATCTCCGGCCTTGTTATTGGGTTCGCGAATGTCAATTTCCTTGCTACCTTGCTGGACCTTTTCGGAGCATCCTTACAAAGCAAAAACCCCCACCAAGAATTATTTGTTATCAACGACGTCCGCCGCCACGGCGGTGGGATGGGTGTCTGGCTCGGTATCTGGTCTTGGTGCTACATTGGATCACTTTCAGTAGGCTTTCAGGTCGGCGCGGGTATTATTGACAAACTCACTCCGGACTGGGGATTCTACATCATCGTGATTTTGCTCGCGGTTGCCTTGGTCATGAACATTCTTGCACCGGAAACTCGACGCTCGCCGCACCGTAGATCTGTAATGGAATTCTACGACCGAGACGATCGCTTCATCGCACGCCGGGTGGCGCGCGGAGAAGTCAAACTGCACATCTCGACAGAGGGGCCGAAGAATTCGTTTGAGGAGGTCTGGGCGGGAATCAAACTTGCCACCATGATGATGTGTCAAGTCGGATTCGCGGTGCTGGCCTTGTATCTTGCCTGGACGTATGCGCAGATTGTTCTGGTCATTGTTGTCAGTATCCGAATGTTTCTCATATCTTCGAAGACGCTAACTCCGGAACAGCTCCTCGGAGCTCTCCTTTCCAGGGATTACCACTGGCATCCGCAATACGTTGGCCTTGGCGTCATGAGTATCGCGATAGGAGCCCTCTTTGCCGTACCTCTGACGAAGGCTGGAATGTTTAGTAGAGAGCGCCAACATGGACCTCGCACAGACAGCATGACATTTCAGCGCCAGGTTTCTTGGTCATCACATCTTGTTCGCCGTGTCGTCTTTATGCTCTCACTCCCTCTCGTCGGCATGGCCTACACCATTTCCTCCGCCGGCAGGCCGAGGCCTTACATGGTTCCAATCGTTTTCGCTGGCGCCGTTGGTTTCCTCTCAATCCTAGCAATTGCGGAGTGCCACGGGTTGATCATGGAGACGTACGACACATGTGATTTGCAGCCTGGTGTCAACACTAAACATCGACTCCAGAGCATGGCCGCCAATGACCGCAGACGACGCACAAACTACTCCAGCTTCCCGCGTGTAAGCGCAGGCATATTCGCGTCTCAGACACTTGCCTTTATTAGTGCAGCGGTAGCTACGGAGATCGGCGGAATCATGACACGCTCGATCGGTGCACAGGCATCTACGGGCGTCACGGCTGGGACTTTGCTTTTCCTTACGATTTTATTGACGATTGTGCTGTGGCGTTATAAGCAGATACAAGTTATTCCGAACTATGCGCTTGGTACGCGCAGAAATACGATGGTTGGCGGTGGGCAAGGCGAGGATGAGATGAAAGGGCTTGGAACTGATGACTGGAAGGCTGTTATTATTGGGAATCCGAGTGGCAAGATGAGGAGGATGAATGTGTTGGAGATGGGGGGGTTGACGAGGTGGACAGAGATTAGGAAGTTGAATAAGTTGATCAAGGTGGAGCCGATGGCGAGGAGGGGGACTCTGTAGTGGGGTAGTGGGGTAGTAGGATGAGGTGGGGTGGTAGGGTGGCGGGAAAAGAAGAGAGGTTGAAGGTTAGAAGCCTTGTCCTGTGTCCTATTGAAGTTTGGGCGATGATGCCTCCCTCCTATGTTATAAGATTCAGGCCATATCTCCAGAGCGTTACACCACCCCTGAAGGCCTACTAATTCAACGACTTTCAATATTTTTAAGTCTAGATACTAATTTCTTATCTAGACGTAGGCTTTCTGCGCGTTGATGGCGTTTGATGTGGCGTTAGAGCCGCCCTCCCTGGGGAGAGGATTGCAAGGGCCGCTCCGGGTTGAACCTAGTTCGGGCATTTTCATGTGCTAGATTTGCGCATGTGTATGCACCGAATACGCATGTTGATTTACTGTTACCCATGGAAAATCGACCGTGTGACTTTCTACATCATTGGCTAACGGACATGCAGATCCAGGGCCCCCGGTATATATTGCGGAGCCGCTGGCTTAGTCCCAACATCTTCGGCACTATCCCCACAACGCCGACCCCACAAAGAGAACAGTCACACAATCAAACCTTGTCGTCTGCGCTACTAGCCAAGGTTTCGTGAAATTCTAGGCTTAGACGTTTCAAGTCATGTTGGGTTAATAGTGCCAACGTCCGCCTAGAACGTCCGCCTGGGCCGACCCGGAGCCTCAGGGGCTTGCAACATCCGTCAGAAAAACATTTATCGGGCCATGGAAAAGACCTGTATCCGATGGAGCAATGCTTCTTGGAAACCTGGAGCTATGATTTGCACGTTCATTTGCGTGCGAGTACGTAGGGAAATTGTATATTAGTGCGGTGCGCTCCAGTCTCCATCTATATACGACTGAATCGCGGAAAAAGTGTGCGCATACGAGTGAAAAATTATACGTTCAAGAAGAAAGAGTAGCGCATGGAATCAAATATGGCATCAAGTATGGAATCAAATAAGGAATCCAAACCCACAGTTGATACCCCAGAACAAATCGAGGAAAGCTTCGCTCCCACATCTGTATCTCTCACGAAACCGTCGCGGAGAGGACCAACGACATACTTGGCAATTGCGGTCCGTTATTCCAGAGAACTAAATGCTTAAGAAGTTACTGATAGAGTTTGTATTTCTAGGGTATCGTGATAGGCTATATTGCCGCTCAAGAGATTGCCTTAATGCCAGGGACTGTTTTGGCGGATATAAATGCGAAACTAGGCAAGTAGATGAAATCTGTAAAGATTGGAATGTTGCCAGAGCTGACACAATGAATAGGACCCAAGCCATATTACTATTGGGTACCTTTGACAGGGAATCTTTCGAGTATTGTCGGTTGGAACCTCTCGGGTTAGATTTGAACATTTTCTATTTATGACCATACCATACACCCTAAGGCTTGATCATGGTTAGAATAAGGGCTGACAAATCGGAATTAAATAGGATCTCTATCAGATTTTTATGGGAGAAGATATATGTTGATCCTTGGCAACATTATTGCTTTAGTCGGCGCAATCGTCTGTGCCACTTCCGACCAGATCTGGGTGTTGATGTTAGCATCATGTATTGCCGGATTCGGCGGAGGGTGCCAAGGTCAGGCCAGTCCTATATTATCTGAAATCTTTCAGAGAAAGCATAGAGGCATAGTACAAGGTAAAGAAATTCCATCATACCAAAATTTCGGACTGCAGCAGCCGGGAGAAACTTATCTCTGACTGGGACAAATTAGGGTTGTTGTATATTTCCCCATTGCCCTTCATAGCTACCGGTACTTTGATTGGACAAAGCATGACGAAGCACGCGACCTGGCGCTGGGTCTATTTTATTAATATAATCTTGACAGCTGTCTCGGGGATTATGGTAGTCTTGTTTTACCATCCTGTACGATCCCCACTTCCATATCTACACATTGTTAGCTGACGCAAGTCACAATGGACAGGCTCCCAAAAAAAGGGCAGGCTATTCTTGGAGTGTATCTAGCATGCTGCGCGGGTTTGGGCATTTTGATTGGATTGGCTGTTTCTTATTGGCCGTACGGAAGATGCCCCCCCTCCTCCCCCCCCCCAAAAAAAAAAATTTCGTAAATTGGATGCCCAGGTTAACTTATTCCTAGGTGTTCATTGCGATGACGGGCCTTGCTATTGCTTGGGGTGGATTTGGGATTCACAAGTGGTCAAGTGCCGCAATTTTAGTGCCTTTATTATTAGGATGGGCAAGTCTATTCTTCCTTGGCCTTTGGGGTAAGACCGACCAAGAAAGTAAATAATTTATTAGAAAACTAACGTTGGTGCTTCTTCAGAACTCTACGGGACATCTCATCACATCAAAAGGGTGGACACAGGATGTCATCCGCTATTCCCCCCTTCGTTGTTCAGCAACTTTCGAGGGTGAGAATTTGTAGCAGACACCCAATAATCCACACCACTGATAATCTTTGATTCCTTTCAGATTCTTCCTCCTCCTCTGGGTTGCCGCATTAGCCTGCTTCGCCGAAGCCGTCATAAGCGGCTTCTGGCCCAACGAGATAGCCATTCTTTACACCACCGACCCCTTTAAAAGCGGTCGTTACCAATTAGCACCGGGCCTTGGTCTCATAGTCGGTATAATCGTCGCCGGATTCAGCATGCGAAGCATAAAACATACACACCTCCAGCTGTCCGCCGCTTCCTTCTTCATGTCTTTGTTCATCGGACTCTTAGCGACGTTGACGCCAAATAGCATCCGCCCGGGGCTTGCGTATACTGCCCTCGCCGATTTCTTTGGAGGGGCGATGAAGTTGCTTATTGTAGTGAGTGCGCAGCTGGCGTTTGGAGATGAGGTGATTGGGACGGCGACGGGGGTGCTTAATATTGCGAGGGGAATTGGTCCTGCTTTTGCGAGTAAGTGAAAGTCTAGGAAGCAAATATTGTCTCAGGGCGAGGCTGATATTTTCGCGCAGTCTGTTTTTACCTTACCATTTTAAGGTCTAGAGTGACTGCTACATTGCCGAATCGGGTGGCGGAGGCGGTGCTTCCGCTGGGACTACCGATGACATCGCTGCCGGCGCTGCTAATGGCGATTGCAAGTCAGGATCAGGCTGCTCTGATGAAAGTCCCTGGAATCACCCCTGCGGTTCTTGAGACAGCAATAGAAGCGACAAAGCTATCATACGCGGCTGCATTCCGGCAAGTGCCCTCACAAGCTTCCTGCCCATACCATGCGTAACTAATGACGTCGGCAGAATCTGTTACTACGTGGCTATGGCTACGGGTCTCATAGCTGCTATTATGGCGTTTTTCACAAAGGATGTTACGCCTGCCATGACGGATCATCTGTCTGTTGATCTGGCAAGTTCGGAGCGCGGGTTCCTGGCCAAGGAACAGGATGGAAGGAATGTGGGGGGTGAGGAGGGGAATGGAGCTAGTTAGGTCCTGAAGCCTCAGGGCAAGCTCTATAAGCTACAATAATATAGGGTGAGATTCAACACGCTCGTGATAGAACTACTTTGGTGGGATACGTAAATTACAGTTATATACTAAAGTAGTTGATTCTTGGGTGCTGTTGATTGTGCGTGTCTGGGGGTTACAAGCTCCCCAACTCAACCCTTCGGAAGAGTATTTGGAAGTGCAAGTTGTTGTGCCACTTCTATCATACCTCCTAGTTAAAAGCTTTATGAGGTATATCGACTTTTATTAAGCTTCTCGTCTTTGATACAGACTTTTTATTTTCTCCTGCACGCAATTCTCGTGCAGAATTATATATATAAGATCATCCTTCCTGGGATTGCTCCCTAGATGTTTCTATAAAGTTTGAGTTCGTTCGGGCGGTTTCGGGATTGTACAATTGTCCAATTGTCCAATGATTGCAAAGTGCCAGGAAGCGCGAAGCAACGCAGGCCAAATCGGGATAATCCTCCGGGCTCGCCTCTCTTCGTCACAACATCCACACATCGTTGCAATGCACGCGCCCTCCATGCGATGCAAAACACACCATCATTGGCAGCCATGCATGCGGCTGAATACGAATCCATCTGGGTGATGGATCAACCTGGGCCCTAACCTTGAACCCTCGTGTGCCCGGCCCACGTGGAATGCGATCACAGGCACGCCGGTGTTTTGTCAAGGCAGATTTCTCTTTTCCGTTTTATTCCGTCGCTCCTCGGCTCCTACTCTCTCCGCTCACGTCGCGTGTGGTTCATTCTTTTTTGCGTCGCGGACGCTGGGTTGTTGGTTCTGGACCGAGGCGTTGTTGTCACGAAGGGAGCAGTTGGGTTAGGTGTTGGGTGTGGAGAATTCGGACGGAATTGAGGGGAGTGAGTGGGATTGAGGGGATTGTGGAGATTGTGGAGATTGTGGAGATTGTGGAGATTGTGGGAGTGCAGGAAATGGGACGGCAAATGGGACTGAGGGATCCATTAGGGGGAAATGTGACGGGGAATGGACCCTGAAATGGGAAGGCGAATGGGTGGGAGCGGCTGAAGCTTGCGGCGGCTGGGGCGTTTAGGATCAGCATGCTTGAGGATCTTCAATTTAGTGAAGGTTGGCATGTGGGTGTCTTATGTGGGGTGGGGGAGAGGTCTCCTGGGGTTGTGTATGTTGGAAGTCGGTTTTCTGCGGTTTTCTGCGGGTTTTCTGCGGGTTTTTTTTTTTTTTTTTTTTTTTTTTGGCAATGTTTTCCCTCCTGCTGCATCATTTTCATTGTTTGCATAATTTTTCCGTTTCTCCACATTTTCTTCTTTTGATCTTACGAACTTGTTTTGCACATATGCAGCGGCAGACCAGGACTGGGACCTGGCGGCGACATTGAAGCTACCCGTGTCATGAGCACGATCCTGGACATCGAAAATCCGGGGCTGGATGTTCTGAACGGCGACTCGATCACTGGTGAAAACACGTTTCTAGAGCACTCAACTCATTACATGGATACCATCATTGTGCCGCTGGGCCGTCGCAGCCTTCCCCGGGCATCCACGAACGGAAATCACGATATCGCTCTCAGCCTGTCTACGAAGGAGTTGCTGGAAAGGGAGAAGAGGTATGAGCTTTCGTTGACGAGAGAGATGAGGAGGTGGTTGGGACGAGCAACTACTACGCACTAATGGATTTGGCGAATGAGCGGAATCTGCATAGAGAGCACAGCATGAACAAGGACTTGATTGCACACCAGGGTGCTATGTGTGTTGGTGGCAACTGCGCATATACCGGCAATAATATCCGGTTCATGACAGCACTGGTTCAGACGCCGAGCTTGATAGCTATACTCAGCAGACACGATCATAGGGATAATTAGTATATAACATTGTCAATAAACACCCTCTCCTCTCTCACTCTCTACTTCCCCAGATCTCGTTTGTTTTGCTGGTAGCATTTTAAGATCGCTGACTAGTACTCGCATGTGCTTCAAATGGAATCAGCAGCTTCTCAACTTGGACATCAGCGGTGGTGGCCTTGCCCCTGCTTTGGCCACCACAGCAGGTTCGGCGGCCACAGTGCCTTGACATGCGACGTGCGGCAGATTTTTATTGACCAGAGTACCCTAGGCAAATGTGTAGAGACATGGGTTAAGCTTGAGAATGAAGAGGCGTCCAGGCAGGTGGTACTGAATGCAACTTCGAGGTTGGATGGGTATCCTGATGTTATGAATATGAAGAGTTGGGAGACAGGGTATTAGTGGTGGGTTGAGTAGGTTAATTGTGTGGGTGCGGTGATGTGGGATGGGATGATGTGGTGAGATTTTAGTACCAGGGAGTCCGAATAGAATGAAGATGAGAGAGATAAGGAGAATGCCTCAAGAGACGCGAAAATATCACGTTTCACATAACCAAGAACCAATTTTCCAAGAGGTCTAATTCTAGCAAGAACGGTAGGTGCGATTACTTTGAAATCTAAGCATTAGCTACCCGAGAATGTCGTTCTGTCTCAACCAAGTTGTCACTGAACATTTTCCCCCTCACCCCAATCACGCTTCTCATTCCCGCCCACTCAACACCCTGACGTCTTTGTACAACTCTCTAGCCAACTTGAAGACTAAATTGGGAGCAACAGGAATCCTCAAACTTAACTGCAAAGCTTACCGGATCACGGAAACTGTCACCCTTTTCCCTCCACTTCAGAGCTTCGCCATATATGCGCCATTGACGTAGCATTGTCTAACAAGGGTATAGTAGTCTCCATTTGGCCGCAAAACAAATGGAACCTAACACTGATGCAAAATGCAGATCACATCCCCGGCTATTGCCCCAATGGGACATAGTGCCATACGACCTTCGCGCGCGTGCGTATCCGACTTCTTCCTTTATTGGCCTTTGACTCGAGAGAAACCCAGCAATCCTTCCAATCAATTGGGAAAACCCTTTTTAATATCGAAGCCTTCAGAGTCGGAACTTTATTCGTCTGAGTTGTTAACTAGATGGAGGTTGGTCTCAGCCCAACTCTTATCGTTTCCAGGGTGGACTTCCTACCTATAATGTCGGTATCCGCGGTTCAGACTTTAATAAAGTCTTACTTCCGGATCTCGAGATCGCTGTAAGAAAAGGAGTCGAGCACGTTCCTGGAATTTCTTGCAGGATGTCGAGTCTTCCCCGACCGGACGCGGTAAGAGTGCGTCCACGACGTCAACGCAAAATCCTGCTACACTGAGCCTTTTCACCTCGTCTAAAATATCCGCCATGTTAGCCGTATTACGCAATATTAGAATAGCTTACCAACGGCCATCATCAAAGCGATTAATTAGCTCATAAAAGGCGCTTATGAAATAATATATACTGCTATACGTCTCCAAGCGTAAGTCCCGAGCTTTTAGGTGAATAGGGGTGTAACGCAACATGAATGGCGTTAAAAAGGCGTATCTAGAGACAAGAGACATTAATAATGGCAAATAGACAGAAACTTAATCTCTTAAAGTGGTATTAATTACCAACTTCAAAGGGAAACGCCTGCGGGTTACACGGATTTAGATTAGAGCACGCCAAAACAATAGTAATATAGAAACTACAGTGAAATAGGTTACAATTCGCAAAGATATTAAAAGGATTGCAATGCTACTTTAGAAACCTCTCTTAATTAGAAATGATTCATTTATGTCGGTGTTGCGAAGTTTATCTGTATTTAAAGCAGTAGAGTATAGTGAAGGTATATTATTTACTTATCTACGCAACTTTTTATTCAATACGTTATATAATAGCATAGTATTAATAGTAAGTTATAATTAATTTATAATTTAATTTAGGTTTAAAATATATTAAAATTAAAACTGTTACTTTAAACTATTAAATTAAAAGAGGTAAAAACTTTAGGAAGTAACATCTATATTATTTCTCTTTCGTTTTAAACTCTCTTTATTTAAGCCTGCATACACGGTTTAAGGCGCTAAATTTCAATTACTCACCAGGATATTTTTTCCTTGTGAAGCTTGTCGAGATACTTGCCACTCTCGAGTTCCCTCTACTCGACCAATTGTGTGTAGTTTTCTGCGCTGAGTTTCAGGTGTTAAGAAAAGCAGATTGCTGCGGAGAGCATCTCGGGTTGTACCATCTAATCCCCCCCGTATATATCAAGGTTGAAATTCGAAGGTGGTCGATTGATATCACGGTCTCGAAGTCTAAAGGGCGACGTTTTTATCGAACCTTGCAAATAGCAATCTGACTTTTATAGTACTTGATGATTTGGAAAATGGCCACGGTAGTACTACCTTGGTCAGGTTCCGAATTATATCTTTGAGAAAATGTTGGGGAATCTTTTTCTTAAACATGGCACTTTAAAAGGGGTCGAGGTGTTTCTTCAGCCGTCTCGGTTGGAACAGGAATAACCAGGCCATGCAACATCCTAGAAACAGAGTCATAGACCCGCTAACTGCCCAGTATATCCTAAAAGGAAGCCACACTACAATTTCCCCTTCACCAGGATCGGGCCATTTGAACATTGGTGTGGTAAGCATAATCTATCGGAAGGTCTAGTTATGATGAGTTACATGAAAGTTTCGATGGTGGACATACCGCTATAAAGGTTCCCGGTAGAAACAATGCCGTCAAGATAGCGATCATCTTCATGTTGGAACTGTCTCTTTTGAGGGCGTTTGTTAGCTCTACTAGGACTGTCTGCAACATTTCTCTCTTCCGCTCGTTGGATTGCTCGTTCATTTTCCCCACCTACGCCCGTTAGCACTGAAGGTGAGAAGGTCATATGCCGTGTACCTGCTCCGCTAATTCTCTAATCTCGTCCAGCAGATTTGCCGCTTCGTAACTGTCCCCTTCCAAGGTGAAATCCAATTGGGCCAACAAGGAATATACTGGCCGCAAGGAATTACTATCCCTTTCCAATTCCAGTTGATGTTCAGCATCCCTCAATCCATCCCTGAAAGCTCTTGTGAACAACCAAAGTTTCCTCATGTAACCACGCACAACCTTGACACGAGTTTTGAGACCAACCAAATGCCTATTTCCCAGGGTTTGCATGTCAACCTCTTGGCCTATTTCGTTGTCAAGCTGCCACCCGATCCGATTAAACTTATTCCTTTCAACATTAATGGCATTACTGTATCCCCTGCCGAGATATCGGAATAGCGATGCTACAAGCATCCTGGATTGTGTACGCGTGTGTTCTTCTTTAATCCAAGGCTCGTGGAGCGGCAGGCCTAGCGCATCTATCACTTTCTCCGATTGCATCCCATAAGCAAAGCCTAGAATATATTGGTGGTCTAACTCCACAAGAAGAAGGGAAAGCCCTGTTGGTGTGTTCTCTGGAGAGGGAAGATTCAAGGAGTATACTGGCATAATGGTTAGTCTATACGCGTTTTGTACTCAAATAGCACTGACGGGTGGCATGATTCTGCTCTGAATACTCCTGCGTAAAATGGGACCCGGAATCCTTGAGAGCAGTTTGAGTTACTTTGCTAATACCAGGGTAAACGGATTCAAAATACGCTTTCAGCTCCTTATTCCCGTCTTCAGTTAAGGGAAAGTAATTGGAGTTTTCTGGAGGGGGAGTTGGGGTGCTTAGGCAGCTGAATCGCTGTTAATAGTCTGTTAGCACTTTATTGACATGGAGGACGTACATTAATACAATGTCCGCCCCCAAAAAAAGACTTTCCCCTTTGCGAAGTTGGGATTTCAGGTTTTCTTCGCTGATACTAATCCTGTACGGCTCACCGTCGCGAATTTGGTAAATATGATGATCCAAACCACCACGAGTCTCGAAGGCATAAGCGACGGATTCTCGACGTCCGCTAGGGTCCTGATCCATTTGGGGTATTTTCGAAGCAGAGTTCGTTCCAGAATTTACGTATTGGATATGGGCGTGAAATGAATGATTTATTTCCCATCAGCGGTTTGGTGCGTATAAAAGCAGCGTTGGAGTTAGGCTGGGGGACGATCTCGATGAGACAGCCACATGCAGCCTTGTTGCATACAATACGACATTTCTAACCAACAAGGAGGCGCCGCTATATCGTATCCATGCAGCTGCGGGCAAATACATGTTAGCCACGTTTCAGAGGCCTATAGTATTATAACCGTGCCTCCACCGCTAACCTCCGAGTCCTCCGCCGTCCTACACTCTTCTATACTATGCTTCTTTTTACCGCTACATCCGGTTCCTAATCTGCTCGCCGTAGAATGGCACGCAGGGCTTTTTATGGAGGTTTGCAGCCGATATGAGAGAGGAGAGTCGGCTAAGGATATTGATATAGCGTTTCGACACGTTCTGGACACCCCTATGGAAGTGCGCAAAGTTAGGCATAAGGCCTTGGATGCGATTGTTAGAGAAAAATCCGCGACTCAGCAGTATGAATAGAAAGGTGTAAGTGCGAGATGCGTGCATCGTTCGAATCTCTGGATCATGTAGAGTGTGACGATTCTTTTATCCGCAGTGTGATCAGATATTGTTCATGCTCTGACCAGGTTAACGACAGAATTACTTCTTATGTAAGGCATCGGTAAGATCTATCGCTTCGTTTCACTCCTTTAATCAATAAATGAACATGTCGCAGAGTTGTTTCCGTCAATGGTGGGAATAGATTCAGTTCAATGTCATCCAATCATCGGACCTTTCATTGTTATGCTTATTCTCTTCCGAACTACTAGCATTGATAAACGCGCTCCCGCTACAAATTTCCACCTCAACATCGAATGCACTATGTTCTAACTTCTCCTTGCACTCGACTCT
This sequence comes from Lepidopterella palustris CBS 459.81, assembly GCA_001692735.1. Taxonomy (NCBI): domain Eukaryota; kingdom Fungi; phylum Ascomycota; class Dothideomycetes; order Mytilinidiales; family Argynnaceae; genus Lepidopterella; species Lepidopterella palustris. The sequence goes on from KV744893.1 coordinate 79,290, forward strand.
GCTGTTGTTGGACTCTTTGGAAGGAATTGAATGAGTGTCTTGTCTTTCTATCTAAGAGGTGGAAGCTCCGTATATACACGAGAATTGCTCGCTAGGACTGCTGCTGCCTATGCGCCTGCCTGTAGTAGCGCAGCCTCCATCAGTCAATAGTGCGGTTGCCTATATTCTATCAACGCTAAGAGCAGGCAGCAGAGGATTCAGTAAGGTTAGTTCAACAGCTGTCTACCGGCGAACTACGGATACACTAGAGAAGATGTCGGACTACCGAGGGTGAGCCAATAGCGGACACCGAACACCGGTCCAGTATCATCGAACTCGCCATCTTTCCCCATTCTGTGGCCAGCCTCGTGTCCAACCCACAACTCCGTATTTGGTGCGCGGCGTGGACCTCCCTGCGTGTTCCCGCGGTGATGGATTGTATGCAATAGTTCGATGCCCCTAGAGTGAAGGCGCTTAAAATATTGAGTATGATATGTAGTGCGGTATCTACTTTATGGGCGATTCGGCAATGCGTTTAGAGAAGTACTCCAGAGTCCACTCACGAGAGATCTCATCCCTCCTCAATCAACCACCCCAACCCAGCGCAGATGTTTAATATGACAAGTCCGGCGCTCGAGAAAGGCTATTGGGAGTATGCGTGGTCTCATCTCCGAGCCATCTCACTCCACCGAGTCGATCACAAGACTAACTAGCTAACCTATGATTCAGTCAACACACCACCTAACTCTCCACCTAGCCCTTGAGTGCCGAATCCCCTAATCGTTGGAATCAAACAACGGATCAGCCATATCCAGTGAAGAGCTCGTCGCGTCTTGTAACGCAGAGCTGCTCTTAGTTTGTCCAAACCCTACTCATTCTTAAACTTCCACAGCGCGCGTGATGAGACATCTCGCAGCAATGGACACATTGCACGAAGTCGGTGTCAACAGATTTTCCACAACACCCCCTAACCAAAAGTCTAACCTAGCCCGTCTTCCGCGACACCGTGGCGCTCCTGTGAGAGTGCGACAGCCTCTCAATAATCTTGAGGGTCTCAGCCAGATGCACGGAGGGGTCATTCGGACAGGTTGATACTTCAAGATAGATCCGTTGTTGAATTGGCGCTCCCTCCAGGGATTGAGAAGATGCTGCATGATTTCAATACACCACAACCGATCGAGGGTAACACGCCATCACTCTTTCGAATAGCCTTTCCCATCGCCGGAACAATCTCTTTGAGGATATGGACGTATCCGTCGTCACTCCAGTCGTGGGGTATGGAATGGAAGTATTGTGCTCTCGCTGCTACAGCTGTAGTGTCAGCTTTGCCGAAAGCCGCGATCGTGGAGCATCCGCGTCCTGCTGAACCAATACGTCGTCCCTAATATGGGCGTGCCTTTGGCTTTGACGTATCTGGGGTGGGTTCTTGTGGACCGCTTGTCGGCAAGAGAGCGCACGGAAGCGGAGTTTCAGAGGATTGTGGAGGCGGTTGGACTCAAGATTAGGAGGATCTGGAAGCATTCGCAGGGTGCGGATAGCTTGGTAGAGGCGGAGCTTGTTTGGGTAGAGCGTGGAAGATAATTGTTCAGGCCTCCGGTGTCAGAGATAGCAGGTACCATCTCCTATCTCCTCGGGGAGTTTGGAGGATTAGCTGGCCGATGGATTCGAGCGTTACGCGGAAAAGGAAGATTTTAGAAATATGGGAGTGTAGAGTTGAAGCTGTTGAACTCCTACATCTTCACCCCCCACATCCCTCCCGTCCCCACAACCCTCGCCCCAACAAGCACAACACTCCCAACCACCAGACAAGCACCCGCAAACATCTGCGTGCCCAAATATCTCCCGTCAGCCTTCTGAACTAACGCGCCCCCAATCGGGCCCCCCAGCAAACTGGCAATGCCCACTACACTAAACCCCATGCCGATTCTCACGCCCGCCTTCTTGGGATCAGTGTTCAAGCTTGCTAGACCGGCTTGCAGCAGGCTCTGTACACCGGCGCCGAAGAATCCGTAGAAAATAGTAAAGATCATGATGCCAGAGGCTGAATTTACGGCAGCCCAACTGAAAAGCAGCACGCCGGCGAGAAACAAGGTTGGGATGAAGACGTTGATAGGACCGACGTATTTATCGGCGATCAGCGCGGGGACGAGGCGGCCGGGGATGCCGACGCCGTTGATGAGGAGAATTAGGTTGAAGGAGGTGGAATCTGAGACGTGGAGGATGGTGCGGGAGAAGGGGCGGACCTGTAATGCCGTAAGTAGTCCGACTACCTAGTATTTGAGGAATTCCAAGCAAACAGATCTGTAGCATGTCACGCCGGAGACTTACATAAAAATAAGCAACCCAAACCCCTACGAATGCAAAAAACATGCTCACGACATACAGCAGATACGTCAGCTCCCCAAACGCTCTCCATTCTACTAACGGAGCTGGGCCCAAACTCTTCTTCCCCAGCCGCGGTCGCGCGAGACTGAGAATGCAAACCGCATTAAACAACATCACAAACCCCATTACTCGGACGGTCCAGGGAAAGCCGAGCTTCCCCAGCAGCGTGCCCGCAATGGCAGGAAACACCATCCCACCAGTCGCGCCTCCGCATGCCACACACGAAATAGCCATGGTCCTGCGTGATGAAAAATACGTCGCTGTATTCGCAACCGCGGGGCAGAATATCAATCCATCCCCCAGCCCTTGACAGAGTCCTTGCGTGAGTAATAAGTGCCAGTACTCGCTACTCAGACTCGTCATAAAAACCCCCACCAACTGCAAGACCAGCCCACAAAATAACACGAGCCGGTAATACCCAGCGTCCAGAGCGCGGCCAGAGAACGTGCCGATGAAGTAGACGAGTAGAATTTGGAGGGATCCGATCCAGGAGATTGTGCTGGGAGGGAGAGCGAGGGTGGTGCTGTAGTATTGTTGAAAGATGCCAAAGGAATTTATGTAGCCGAAAGAGTTGAAGACGCAGAGGTGGGAGGATAGGACCTGGGTCCATGCTTGAAGGCCACCGTTTGGTGGGGGCTCTGGGGTAGAGATTGAAGGGAGTAGAGATGATTGGGTGAGTGGTGGGGGAAGCGCGGGGCTGAGATTTTTTGAAGGGCTGGGTGGCATTATGCCATGCGGTCAGGGGATTGTATGGTGAGGTAGTTGATGAATTAGGTTGATATGTGAAGAGTCAAGGGGACGCACAACAGTAGACAAAGGGAAAATATTTCTTGGATGACGCGATTGTTGGATCGGCAAAGTGCAGGGTCGGCCGGGATAAGTTCGGAGTAGAACCTTTGCATAACGGAGTGATGCCGAAATCCATCGTAAAAATATACGTTGCCCAAAGAAGACAATTGAAAGTCAGTCGTCTCTTTCTTTAGATCAAGAAGCGCTGGTTGAATCCCCTTCTTACCCATAAAGAACACGAACGAAGGAAACTCTACCTCCCCAAGTCCTCCCCCCAAACCTCCTTTGCAATCTCTACCTCCAACCTTACCTTCTTCCACTGCTCCTCCTCACTCAACTCATTCCCCTCCATCGTAGAACTAAACCCACACTGATGACTCAAACATAGCTGCTCCAGACCCCTCGGGCAAACACTCGCCGCCTGCCTCAGCCTCTCAATAATCTCTCGTTTATCATCTAATGTATTTTTCTTACTTGACATGAGCCCCAGAATCACAACCTTGTGATCTGGTAAATGCCTTAACGGTTCAAAGCCTCCACTCCTCGCGTCATCGTACTCGAGAAAGTACGCATCGACGTCGAGTTCTTTGAACAGTACTTCGGCCACCGGCTCGTACCCTCCCGACGCAAACCATTTTGAGCGGTAGTTTCCGCGGCAAAGGTGGATTCCGATCTTCATGTCCTTAGGCCGCTTTGAGATGGCCGCGTTTATGAGCTCTGCGTACTTCTGGGGTAAGGATGAGACATCTTCGTTGCGTTCTGCGGCCGATTTCCGCATCTCAGTGTCGCAGAGATAGGCGAGATTAGTGTCGTCGAGCTGGACGAAACGGGAGCCGGCGCGGTAAAGCGCATCTAATTCCTGCTGGTACACGCGCGCTAGGTCTTCGAAGAAGGGTTCGAGGTCGGGATAGGATTCGATGTCTATTGAAGCGCGACCGCCGCGGAAGTGGACCATGGTAGGACTCGGGATGCACACTTTAGGTGTCACTGATGAAGTATGTGGATGTGATGTGATCGAGCTTGCAAGGAACTGGAGATCGTCTACCTGAATCGGTTTCGGATGACCAAGTTTCCCCGTGACAGCAAGCACAGGCGGAGAGAAGCCATGCGGACGTATCGTGCCGGTTTGGCCCTGGATCTCAATGCCAGATAAATGCTGGAGAAAGTCGAGGTGAAAGTACGCGCGCCTGAATTCGCCGTCGGTGATGGATCGAAGGCCAGCATCTAATTGCTTATGCACAATATTGGCGATATATTTGTCTTCCACTTTTCGGAGATCCTCCGGGGTAGATTGCTGATGCGCGGCTTTATCTCGAGCTTCTAGGATTGCCTTTGGTCGCAGGAAAGATCCCACATGATCGGCTCTGTATACCCCTGTCGGGAGCACCATTTTCGTCCGAGCCCGAAACAGAAAAAGTTTGACTACAGAGGTTAAAGCTCAATGCTTTTTAAGGGCTTATTCCAAAGAAATAAAAATACAGAAACTCTAGTGCAAAATAAAACAAGCACTCAGACTCATCTTACCTAGAAAAATTTCTCTTATGTATGTATATACGTATATACCCCACACCGGCAGTTGCGAATGGACATCATGCAGAAGTGCCGAGTGCAACGGAACACGGGCGGTCGAAGATCGGAGGTACCACCAGTTTTAGTTTACCGCTGCTGACGTGCACCGCGGAGGTCGTATTTCTTTCCATATCAGTGGTAGAGATTTCATACTTATCGCAGTTGCGTTCACGAGAAACGGAAGGGGAGCAGGGCCACGTGCCGTGAAAACATCACCCGCCTCGAAACTTTAAAGCGTATAACCGACGTTCCATTACTTGCTACGCTGAGTGTGGTGTATGCTGGCTGTCGTAAACATTACTGCCTTCCCTTGGATTGGACGGAATAATGCAGCATTGACGAAAAGTTGGAGTATCGACGGAATGATGCAGTATCGAATTCCCTCCGGTATTCATAGGACAATTGGTCGCATTCGTCCTTTCATAGGGCTTCGTAACCTAGAAGGGTCTGAGTTTGGAAGAGTGTGACTTGGCTGCTTATAGATAGTTAGATGGAGATCCAGTGAGCTGCAAGATAGCACTGTATAGATTATAGAGATTGCGGAGAGTACAATACATTTATATATATCCCCACCGTCTCGTATGCACTATCTTCGTCGATCAGCATGACTACCACATTAGTATATAAGCCTTTGAGCATCAACTCATGAGCAAGCCGAAATGACCCTCTCAGGCGCTAGTGTGCACCATGGGGGTCTGCTCCATAGCGCAAGTCTCATGTACCACCAAGCTTTTGTCTCCGTCCTTCATGATATCAGCCGGCCTGTGCGGTGTGTCATCGGAGGAAGGACCACCAGTGGGAGGCGAAGGTGACGATTGAGCTCGATTAACCACCATCTTCGGGACTAAATCGTCACCACTTGGTTCCTCCTCAGTATCCCCAAGGGTTCTAGAATCTTGCAAGAGTTTCGGTTCAATCAGGTCCTCGAAATGCTCGTATACAAGACCATTGCCGCCACCCTGTTCTTCTTCATCTTCATCCGAGAGATTATCCATTTCGAACTTCTCGTAAAGGCGCTTCCCCTTCTCGTCATGCTTAATATTTTTCTTGAGAGGCTGGTCCCGAAGAGCCAACCGTAGACCAATGGTTTCAGCTTCGGTGAACTCTTCGACCTTCGCAGTTCGAAACGGGGACACGACGGGAGCCCAGTTCGTTTCTTGCGAACATTCAAGGCGCCTGAAGGCGATAACGTTGCCGATCTTGATTTCATCATGGCTTACAGCGGGTAGAGTTGATGGATCAGCCGGTAAAGGAGGGAGGTCTTCTGGAAGAGGAGCCTCCTCGAGAGCGAGCTGCAATTGGGACTCAATGGTGGTATCGACATCGTATGTGTCAGGGGCCTGAGCTTCTTCCTCGTCGTAATTGAGATATACGCTCGATGCGTCCTCCCCATATGTTCCCGCTCCTTTGTGATAGTACTGAGTTTCAGCCCTCTTTCGCTTTTTGTTCTTCGTTGCAAGCCGGCCGCCCTTCTGGTACTGCTGTTGGGGATCCCAACGCTGCTTGAAAGGAAATGGTGGAGTGCTAAGCTCAATATCTTCGTCCCAGCATTCAAACGCCGTGAGATTTATTTTCGTCTTCCAGGCTTCCGGGTCTTCAGGCTCTGTCTGCACACCATTCGTGGCCTGGGTGTCGACAGATTTTGCGGGAGGCTTCTTCGATTGATTCTTCGGTTTGCCGACGGCCATTAATTTTTCTTTGATCTTTTCTTCATCTGCTTTCGTTTTTGGATTTCGAACACCCAGAGAACCAAAAACCAATCTTCTAGATCCCGCAAGATCAAGCCTTGCTCGCTTCGCAGCAGGTTCGGGGTTGAAATATGAACTTTTCTGACCATCGTTCGCCACAGTGGTGGTGGAACTCTTGTTCGTTGCCGGCGTTGAAGTAATTGTTCTATTTATCTCCAGGGAAACCTTTGGTTGCTCAGGTGTCGCTTTGATTCCGATAGAATTGTTCTTCGGCTGCCTTTGACTTTTGGTGGATCCTCGTTCGGATGAATCTGCGGGGGCCTCTTCGATCGCAGGAGCCGTTTGGCCTAGATCATCTGGAGGCTCGGTTTCCTCTCGTTCCGCAAATCCAGCAAATTTTGAGTTCTTCTCCTCTTTCTCCATTGCTTGAAATTGAAGTAAGTCATCCCTGTTTGCAGTAGGTGGTAAGGCGCCGACCATCTTCAACCGACGAATCATTTTCGCTTCACGTCTTCTAATATTCCTATACTGAGTACGGGCCTTGCCTTTGTGAGGTGCTGACTTGTCCACAACACGCGACATTTGCTGAATTACTACAGGTTTCTTGGTAGGTTGAAATTTCGATGACATCTCTTCAGGCTGAGAGTCCTCTCCTTCATTGTCTGATGCTGATGAGTCCGAGTGTGCAGACGACGCTGAAGACGACTCCGTCTCGGAATCGTCTTCTGATGTCTGATCTGATTCTGAACTGATATCAGAATCGTCTTCGAGATCTACATGTGCAGGCTCTGCTTCTGATTCTTCGTCATTGGAAGCTTCCGAAGACTCTGTGTCCCAATGAGGGTCGTATTCCTCCTCAGAATCTTCATTTTCCGAAGGCACAGCCGTGAGCTCTTGACCCGTGGTCGGGGCAGCGAACCGAACCGTCCTCTTCCGCTTCAAAGACTCCCCTTGGTGACCACTATCAGCTTGTCCATCAGGTGTGAAGTCCTCGTCATCTTCACTATCCTCATCATCCTCAAAGTCATCACCTGCAAACTTCCAGCTTTGGGGAATTAGGCCTAAAGATTCTCGACATTCTTTCTCCTCGCCTTCTGCAGCATTTATCTCTCCAACTTCCACATCAGGTTCGTATGTGAGTCGTGGCCGTTTGCGGGGTGGTATATGAATAGCCGGGCGATTTGGCTGTCTCAAGTAAGGTCGACCGAAGGGTATTCCGTCAATAAGATGCTGACCACCCTCTGATATCTGATACCGCCCAGAAAGCGTTCGTGCTCGGATCTCGGAAGTTTGCAGAGACCGTATGCTGTACAGTATTAGCAAATGTAGTAAATTGGCACCGAAGAAAATGCTGGAATATTACCAAACCTCGTCTTCGTCCTTTAAGACTTGAGAAATCAGTGAAAAGTGAAGACACTCGTATCCTCCAACCTCGACAACGTAGTCCTCCAAGCCCCAGTTCTCCGACTCTAGTGGAACAATATGATTGATTTCCTCGAGGAGTCGTGCAATGCTAAATGCCTTTTGAGCCTGATCATCGGGGACAGTCCAGAGGACTTCAGTGGGAGGCAACGCATGCCGTTTAATAGAAAGACGGAGTCTCATATCGTCATAATTCGCATGTTCACGTGTCGTGCGTGGTTGTCTTGAGACTTGGGGACGGCGATGAAGGAAATCGCGTAGTCAGAGACCACCCCTGCGAGTCTTGGCAACGCCTTCACTCACATCCAAGCTCTACGTCTTCATGAAGCCACCTCCAACACCATCTCACAATCCATTTCACAACCTTAACAATCCTAATCATGGCCTCGCCCACACCCGGCGACCTTCCCAACGGCATCTCCACACCCCCCACAACCAACAACTCCACAAACCCACCAAACCCCAGCCCACCAAACTCAACCCAACCAGCATCGCAATCACAACAAAACCAAGCCTCCCAATCCTCAAACGGCCAATCCACTCAAACCATCCTCCCCTCCCACCCACCAACCTCCCTCACCGACCCTGGTACATCAAAGCGCCCCCGCGATGCGCGCCTGCTGCACCTCGTGCTTGCAAACATGGGCGTACACTCCTACAGCGAGCGCGTCCCCCTCCAACTCCTCGACTTCGCGTATCGCTACACATCTTCTGTGCTCTCTGACGCTATATCCTACGGCGATGCACCTACCGCACCTATATCGAAGAAGGGAGGTACAGGTGGGGATGATGGAGGTGTCAGTATCGCGGCGCTGAGAACCGCGGTGGCGTCGAGAGCGGGGTTTCAGTTTAATCCTGCGCTGCCGAAGGAGTTTTTGGCCGAAGTGGCGGGGGAGAGGAATCGGATTGCGCTGCCAAGGGTGGAGAGGGAGTATGGGGTTAGGTTGCCGCCGGAGAGGTATTGCTTTACTGGGGTTGGGTGGGGTATTAAGGATGCTTGGGAGAGTGAGGGGGAGGAAGAAACGGATGAGGGGGGGAAGGCTGGAGCTGGATTGGGAGCTGGAGCAGATACTGTTATGGGTGAAGGTGATGAGGACGATAATGAGGGAGAGTTTGAGGAGGTTATGGGTGTTGGGAGTAGAGAAGTTGAAATGGTTGATGGGTGATGGGACCGGCCTTTACTCATCTTTGATTTCTGGAGTTATTTTTTGGGCACACAAGATTTCCGTTGGTCTGCAATGGAAAGGCAGGACAAGGCACGGACGGCGTATTCGGCGTTGGATTGTGGTACTAGCGTCACAGTTGATGGCAAACTTCAGCATTTCAAGGCGTTAAAAGGATAATACCAGAGCTGAAGATTTCCTTTGCCCCCATCTCGTCCCATTACAAATACGGAGTCCTCAATTATATAATACAGAATGCGAAAACGTTGTTTCCACACGGATATGTTACAGTCCCAAAAGCGACATGCATCCAAATACGCCAGCCCATGTAGTCATTACCCAACAGCACCATTCTCATATCACGTCGGCGACCCTGGCGCTTTCCCATTCCCCTTCCGCACCCCATTCTCATCCAACCCCCACCACTCCCTATGAAACTTTTCCTGCTCTACCCTCTTCCTCTCCTTCTCTTCCCTCTCTTTCCTCCTCTCCTCCATGCCCGTAAACCACGCTTCCCTAGCTGCGTCCTGCTCCGCCGGTGTCGCATGATGCACCATGCACGCATTCATTGCGAGACGTTGTTGTCGACATGCCCATGTGGCGCTGATGGTGCGGTTGAGGGCGCAAGATGCAAAGTCTGCGGATTACTGGTATTAGTTGATGGGAGGGGAAAGGGGGTGGTGGGAAGGTGGGAAAGAAGGTGTTGGGAGTAAAGGTATTTGGGGGGATGGGACAGGCACCTCTTATTTCATCCGCGCACTTCGTCCGCACGCGCTTGTAGTAGAGCTCTCGTACTTGCTGTTCTTGACCTGCGGAGAGTGGTACTGGGTTGCGGAAAACGGGCGGAGGTTTTGGAGCGGCTGGGGTCTCTATGCTGGTTCCTGTCTGCGGAGGAGAGGAATTCATTGTGGCCATTGTGAGGCCGGATTTTGGTGGGAGTAGACTGGTTTTGGTTGGATAATTGCTACAGTTAATTGTTGGTTGGTGATTTTATTAGGGAGAATGGTCGAAGATAGAGATGTTCTGGAGATGGCGATGTCGGCGAATGGAGAGCTTCGCAGGACGAGTGGTTCGAGGTTTCGTTTTGCACGCCTAAATTATACGGAGCGCCGTGTATTACTAGAATATATACGGAGCAGCAATGGTCATCCAGCCGAGGCACATGCAAAAACCACAATCCCGCACTTCAAAGGCCGCATCATGGCTTCGCTCTCAACTTGTACTGACATGCCGAACCTTCTCGCCATCTGCAGTGATATCTACCACATCAGACCTCCATAGACGGATTGGTCATCTCCGCAAGACTAAAGACCAGTCCGCCTATATACCCCAATTACCACGGCAACGTACCTCCGCCATGAAACCCGAAAATCGCACCTTCATAATATCAGGCGGTGTATCTGGCCTCGGTCTTGCCACAGCACGCGACTTACACTCGGCAGGTGCTTATGTATCGCTACTAGACATCAACGCCAATGTTGGGGCAACGATAGTAAGAGAGCTTGGCGAGCGAGCACGGTTCTTTGAAACAGATGTCTCTGATACGAAGTCGATAGAAGCAGCTATTAAAGGGACAGTGAAATGGGTTGAAGAAACTGGCAAGGCGATTGGAGGCGTTGTTGCAGGTGCTGGGGTTGGAACGCCGGGGCTGGTGAGTTTGGCTCAAGCGTTAACCCTGTGTTACGAGACGAAAGCTCATACTCTCTCTAGATCATCGACAAAAAGAACGAGCCACTCTCTCTCTCATCACTAGACTTTGTCCTCAGCATCAACCTCCGCGGCACCATCGACCTAATCCGCCAAACCCTCCCATACATAACAACCAACAAGCCCTCTAGCCCAGACGGCGAGCGTGGCGTCATAATAATGATATCTTCCTCTGCCGCTTTCGATGGACAAATGGGTCAAATAGCTTACGCAGCTTCCAAAGGAGCTATCGCCTCCTTGACTCTGCCTCTCGCAAGAGATTTATCAAAGTATGGCATCAGAGCTGTGACAATAGCGCCAAGTTTGTTTGAGAGCAATATGACAAAGATGCTAGGACCGAAGGTGAAACTGAGTTTGGAGAAGGTGATGGAGTTTCCGAAGAGGGCGGGGCAGCCGGAGGAGTTTGCGAGGTTGGTGAGAGAGTGTGTAGAGAATGAGATGTTGAATGGAACTGTGCTGAGGTTGGATGGTGCTATGAGGATGCCGAGTAAATTGTAGATGTAGTATGATGATATAAAATCCACTACTTGGACTTTTAGCATATGTTTGTTGAATTTGTTCACTCATGTCTGGTTGTGCCCCGACGGCCGGCCTGGCAAACTCTGCCTTAAATCCGCAGTATCCCCCTTCTGTCCTGCATGCTTGCAAACACCAAACAAGATTGTATGCATGTCCACAAAGACGAACCGATAACCCTACCCATAGACAAATGCACTTCAAGTCAGGTTTACCGGGTCATCTGCAAAGTTTTTACTGCGGAATATCGCATCGCCAAAGAGTAACCCCCCGGCTCCCTTTATGGCACTTGCACTTGCTAGCACGGATGAGGGCCCGGAAATTGGGCCTCAAGGCTCGATAGTTCCCTCTCCTTACTATGGCTACAGCTCTTCACACCTCCCAATGAGAATCAAAACATGGAATTTTCAGCCTGCTCGGCCTCGCCACAAGAATGCTCCGGGGACGAACCTTAGAGGCAGAAGTCGTTTACCTCTATTTCTTTCTGAACGATCCACTTTCAAAGGTAATATCTTGCTTCTCCTGTTGTTGTATTTGTCTCATTCTTAATGTCATCTGCGTCGTACACCTCCGTGACAGCAGGCGACGATATTGAAAGCGATTTCTGCGCTTGATGCAAGGCTCTTAACTTCAATGAACTCATTCGACAACATCGGGTCTCGTCGCTCATTGAACTAGACTCTTTCCAACGTATAGAGACATCTCAGACATACCCACTGTCCGAGCTTTTGCCCGGATATCAGAACGCCCCGAGGAGAGCCAGTCGTTCGAATCCTCGCAATTTAAAGTTTGCGTAGTTTCCGGCAATGATGTATTCTACCATCCATATGGCGCCCGGCGTCTTAAAAATATGTATTCCAACGCTTCGTAAAACAGTACTTCTGAGCGTCGTGCCCTCCAATGCCATTTCGTAGAAAGTAACATCACCGGCGGCACTATGAAGAGCGGGAGTCGTACAGAAAATCGGTCTTCTAGACTTAGAGATTCCCAGCAAAATCCGAAGTAGTAACCAGTTCAGGACCCGCCAGCTGGATGATAGAACTATAGAGTACAGTTCCGACAAACACTGGATTGACTTTTGCACAGAGAACTACACCGTCATCTGTATCCTCAAGGGGCCAAAATCTATGACGTGACTCAATCTCATTGACTGCCATTCAATGGTGGCCGCGCCCGCGAAAGCAGACCAAGAGTATATATTGCATTAAGCTACGTGTGGGGTAGCGTGCCATGATGGCAATGACGATGGAATAAACGATTTACAGGAGGCTCTTCCATGCATAATCATTCACGCTATCATCGTTGCCCTAGAGCCGGGGGATTAATAATCTATGAATTGACAGATATTGTATACTGCGGCAAAGACTGTGTCGAGCAACATGCACAAATATCGAAAATGGACTTGATGTACGCCCACGCAGAAGCAACCATCATCGCAGGTGCTGGCGAAGATGCGAATTACGTCTACCAGGAAATGGCAGCCCCAAGCAAGGTCGCGCAGAATATTCTGGTTTCAACCCTACAGCCGCGAATCATGTTCTTGAGACTTCCAAATGGACGACCAGAGCTTGAACATATCAAGAAGCGATTCTTTATGATTTCTAGTGTTCACTGGTTACCAAGTCTACTTTGAGTGTCACGATATGCAATGCTGTGAAGTTGTCTCTAAGCTACTAGCACCGCTCGCTATCAAGGACCGGCAAAGGCTCGAGAGCCTGAGATTGTTTCCTCACAATGGTCTGAGTGAAAATCCGTGGAACATTGCAACACCTATTGCGGAATACTCTAGGAGGGAACTAACGTATAACTCAGATGTCCTGAACGCGATGCTAAGTGTCTTTCGGGATTTCGAGACCATTAAAGACCCGGCATATTACTATTGGGGCGTGCCTATCCTCACACCCTCTATGGAGCCGATTGAAATTGTAAACGGTGTCTACGGAGGCGGCACTGATTGGAGATTATGAATGAGATCTGGCATAGCTTGTTGCGCCGTTGGTCTTTGCTGGAACCATGTGGCACCGTCTCAAAGTTGACCCAGATTTCCTGGTTGGTCTTGGGCTGATTGGACTGGAGAAGTGGATGAAAACACACGCAAGAGATACAAATCCCGTTCCATTTTAAAAAATCTGTCCACTTATGGAGATTCTGCCAAAACTTTCTTGATATATCCCATAGCATGACTTACATATACCAGATCACTCCCAGCAAAGAGACAGATGGTTCGAGGTCGAGTTTCGGCCTGGATGGGAAAATTGACCATCTAGCCGAAGACATACCTAGAATTTAGGCTGGACAAGAAGGTGGAAACTTAGTCGAATGGAACGAATTCACAAAGCAGTGCTTTTACCTCGAAACGCCATATTCCACAATGTGTCCGTATTTAAACATTGAAGCGCATACAGCACCGCTTCGATTCATACCCCC
>KV744894.1:0-11093 GCA_001692735.1 Lepidopterella palustris CBS 459.81
GTGCTCTCCGGGGAACGTCGCCGCAGTGGACGGGCGGGGCGGGACGGGAGGAGAGGAGAAATGAGGAGAGGGCGAGGATTGTGGTGCTTGAGAGGTACCGCAGAGGGGAAAGTTGTCGGAGCACCTCGGAGCTGGTTGATACTTTGTATTATTCCTGCCAAACAATTGCGGACACAAACCCTTGCTGCCTACTGTTTTAGTGGAAGAAAGCGGTAGACAACATGGTGGCGAAAGGATCGGTTACGCACACCAGACGGACGGTGTAGACGATTGAATAGCAATCAAGTGGTGAGGGCAGATAGCGAGTTGGCATGGCTCCCACAAACGCTTTTGAAGAGAATTAGATGCTTGGAGTATGCCAGTTGGAAGGACTAGATGCCGCCATGTTTATTGAGAGTGGAAATACAAGCGTGTAAGGTAGCGGAACAAGTGTGCAATTTAGTATGACGCAGCAACCAATGCGCAATGCCATTAATTTGCCTGCAAAAGATAGAAGTGTGCAGACGTGGAGTCAGAGGTAAGCTGGAATAGTAATGAAGAAGTTGCGCACCATATTCTGTACTGCATTGACACGAAGTGAAATTAGTGAGTTGAATTGTGTCTAGATTGGAATTGGCCTAGGCCAGTAAAGCAGGTACGTGTCGGTTTTACTGAACTTATCTAGACGTGGAGAACCTCACTTTCCGGCCTCGAGCGCGCTATACGTCCACTCCAGTGGTACATGTCGACCGCTGGTGGCAGCTTGCTCCAAGGCTCTATCTCCTTCGCCCTTGCTCTCTGCGGTCATGCACTCGCCATTTCTCGGCCTGTTGCCAGTGTGTTGTGTTTCCATCTAGGTTTTGTCCATATTCTGAGAAGCTCTGAGAGATCAAGCGGGAGAAGGGGAGTCCATTTGAGTCCAATTCTTCTTGGTACAGTCCCATACCTTTTGCTCCCCGAAGATGTACAGTCCACTACGGCACACGAAACAAGTCCCTAGGTAGCATGAGTGCTTAAAGTCCCGAAAAAAGGTATAGAAATGTGAAAGCTGTAAAATAAACTCGCTGCAACGTATAGAATAAAGGAGCCTTCCCACGATCGCACGCTCCGACAAGCCAAGCTCCTTTGCATGCCCGCATTTCGGCAAAGGAAATGGAGACGCAACTTGAAACCTCGACATATGAGAGGAAGGTAGAAAGCAATCACACAGATCGCCACACAACGGTAGTCTGAATAAAGGTACCCTCCGCAGTCTTCATAGCTCTAGCAAGCTCAACAGGATGACCGACAGCCTCTGTAAGGTCGAATACGTGACCAAATTTGAGATCCTTGATATTGTCAGCGGCCTTAATGACGGAGGACCGCAGTCCCGGGTTATTGAACGACGGCAGGTGGCTCCATCCGTCGGGTTCAAACCTCCGATCACGGTGACGATGTGCGTCTTCTGGATAAAAGTCCCAGATGGATGTAGAGGTCGTTGGCGGTGCCGTCTCTGCCGAATCTCATCACAACATGGAACTCGGTAGCCATCCAGCCATCTCCGCCGGCTTCTTCGTCGCTTATCAAATTCTCGAGTTCGTCACACCAAAACTCTAGTATTCCGATCTAGTGAAGACAGAGCCTTCAGTTTCCGAATCGCCGGACTCGTTCGAATTCGTGCTCTCCGCGGGGAGGTTTGTCTGGCGGCTTTCGCAAGGTTGCCACAATTATTAACGTTGTTGTGATTCGCGGTGGCGAACGTTTTGATAATCTCAGCTTGCGGGGCTGGTATTGTTTTCGTGGTTTTTTCCCCCCAAATTAAGCTAGTCCAGCTATTTGTTTCGGCTAGCTACATTGGACAATTTCGCCTCTGAAGGATCGCTAGTAGTGACCATGGGCGAAGGAGCATTTTGCGTTCGCCTCTTCTGAAAAGGCGTCAAACTCGGCAACAGTAGGCATGGTGAGTCCGGGTATGTGATAACTAGCTAGTTATTTTGAGTGACGTTGTAGAAGGGGGTGTTAGGATACGAGGCGGAAGATGTTGAAGTGGAGGATTTGTAGGAGTAGAGGATGGGTTCGTCAGTGATGGGGATGAGAGGCAGGAGGCGTTAAGTTGAAGGACGTCAAGGAGTGGAAGGAGTTGGTGTGATTCATCGCTTGAAGCTTCCAAGGTTTGGCTAGGTGAAGTTTAGAGTCAAGCATAGAGGGAACGTTGATCTCTGAGCAAAGGTGAGTTGAATGGCTCCGCAGGACATTGGAAGTAGAGTAACAAATAAGCCGCGAAGAACTCCAGAAGAGACAGAGAAAAGGTAGACAAACTCGCTGCGGAGAGCAGAGGCAACTCGTTTCTGTGTTTGCTTCAGGCGAGGCCTTGGAGACATGTCATTGACGTGAAATCAACAGCTTGTCTTGGAGCACGAGATGTTAGATAAGAGAGTGAGAAAGGACCATCATGCTAGCTACTGGTGCCTGCCATTTGCGTAGCTAGCTGAAAAAAAAAAAAAGACCTTGGAAGTATGATGGGACTGCGCCTTGGAAAACGAGAATACGCTGCCACAGGTGACTGAAAGTCTACTGTTGCTCACCGGAGTGCGTTTATCGTGGAAGCCAACCCAGCAGATTCCTTCAGTGACTTGGATATTGCGAAATCTTGGTCTCCAGGAATGAGAGTCCCCTGGCCTGAACGGAAAGACCCGTCTGCTACACACCACAGTGGGATAGCGATTAGGATCGAGCCTGCAAAATTTTAATATTGACTACGTTGCTAGTGGACCTACAGGCATGATAGACAGCCGTTCAGACGTGCTGTGAGTTTGACTTTCTGAATAACTTCAATAGGATTCGCAGCGAAAAAGGAGCACTAATTCGGCTTCTCCGATTTAGGGGCCATCATTGGAGTATCAAAGCATAGCCTTAAAATAGCCAGTATTTTTGATAAGCAATGCAACCGGCATTGTTTGAGGAGTGGGGTTTCGGGTGAGAACTATACGCCTACAGAGCGGCCACCGGGCCTCCAATTCGATGCATCACACATACTTCCTTGTGCGAAGGACTGTAGATTGGCCAAGTAAGGTCACCTGATTGCGGAGCGAGTTTGAGGTCTAGGGCAAGCTGGCCACCAACGCAGTCTGCGAGAAACGTGCTGACACGGCATCTTCCAATTGAAGGCAGCACCGCAATAAATTTGCTTACATCGCCGCAATAAATTTATATCACCGCGAAGTAATATTGAACTTTAAAGCGAGGATACGGCACACCAAGTGAGGGGAAAATCGTTTGAACGGGACGTCTGAATTGACTTACGCTTTGTCGCCCAGTCTTTTATTCGCGTATGTGAGTCGTGGCCGTCCACGTCGAGCTGCATGCAGTCTGCAGGTCGGTATGACTCCGGCCAGCAGACTCTGAAACACCAACTCCACGATTTCCTGCCGCTGCGCTGGATGACGATGAAGAAGCTCTCTCGTGATGAGGGAATATCATTCAAGTCTTCTAGGACGTTGCGCTGCTCTGCTCGCCGCTTTGCATCGGCAGACCACTTGACCATAAGATACTTTTTCAGATGCCTATCTGGACATCCCTGCTCAGCTGAGGGGGACTCGAAGGGGAATGAACTCATGCACGAAGATCCAAGCTCTTCCGAATCTTTTTCCAATCGAGGGTTACGCCGCCACGGCCGTGTTGGAAAGGTCTTGCGTCGTGCACCGACGACGGGCTCCCCATGATGCGCGATTCTTGCGAGGAGGCGCAGTCGGTGCATACCCGAGTCACAGGGTCGGGAACCGGCTTTGGGCCCTTTGCAGATTTTGAAACGAAGACGCCATGGATAGCTATCGATAGCACCACTGATATGGGACGACGATAGGTAAATCCGGGGTCTATGTCGCTTTGCGAGAGAGGAGCAGTCGCGTCAGAGAGAGGAAGGATACTCCAATAAATGTTATTGCCAGAACAGGAGTAGGAGAGATTGAAACGGTGGCCTAGAGTGAGACCCCTTGGCCATCTGCCGCAGACAGAACGCGGAGAAGAATGCGCAGCGAATGTGTAGCCAGAAGCGGAGTGAAATGTAGCAGAATGGAGAAGAGACGAGTTGGAGTAATAGAATGTACCGTAGTAGCAGGTGTAGAGCAGGTGCGGAGCAGGTACGTAGCAGATACGTAGCAGGTACGAAGCCTCCCTTTGTTCAGCAACGTCCATTAGTGTTCGGGGCGTCGCGTGAGGGAGGGAGCAGCTTTGGGGGAAGGGGACTGCGACGAGCCAGGAAGCTTGGTCGCCCCCGGGTGCACTGGCAGACAGGAAACGGCGGGAGAGGCGAGGCCGAGATCTGCGCGCCACTTTGGCAAGCAGCCTCGACGCAGCATAGCCTCAGATGAGGAGATCTCCCTCGGCTGATTGCCCGAAACAGCGTTCCTGGCGTCTGGAGTAAGTTGAAACATTCCAAGAAGCTTGAAGCTTTTCTCCCTTCTTTTTCGTCGTCGTCATCGCGGCTTCTTCTGCGCGGTCATGAGTTTGCTTCAGCAGCCGCCCATGCTACTTGTACTTTCGTCGGGCGTGACATTGGGCCGTGTCGTGAGCAGCAACATCACATGTGATGCGTGCGAGAATCAGCAACATGGCGGGCGTCGAGCCCGCCGTCCTTGACCGTATCCCGGTCTTCGCCGTGTGATTGGGCTGAGTGTTTCTCGTTCATTTTTAGCCTCAATCAACGACAACCTGTCGTCCAGGTTTTTTCACCGACCTCTCGCAGCCTCCTCCCCCCCCCCCTTCTCTAAATTCAAACTTTGGCAAGATCAAGAGAGCCCGTTCTATTCGTGATCCAACCAACAGGCCTCTCCCGTACACTGAGCATATTACCGGAATTCCCAAAACAGCAGCCAACGCCGCCGTGGTGGCATCTCCGTCTGCACTCCTGGAATCATGGAAGCCTTCTGGAATCGCCGGCGATGTCGCAACAAACACATCAAAGGCCCGGCATTCACCATGATTGATCCAGCCAGGAGCAAGATGTCCCCGCTCCTATCGCTTACAGCGTGTGTGCTCTCTCTCGTCCTTGCGCGGATTAGCATGAGACCATGATGTTGCGGCGCGTTATGCACTCCAGCCCTGGGCAATCCTGCCTTGGGCAGTCTCAGCTGCTATCGCAACTATCGCAACTATCAGAGTATCAAAAAAAAATATGCTTTTCTTGGTGAGCCAGTCCGATAGCAAGGCTCTATTTTCATCTCCGTTAGTAAGGGCTGGAAGTATGCGCGCCGCCACCAGCAGAAGGTCGTAATTTCTTGCCTCGTAGTCCATCCGCGAACCACGCGACGATTCTGGTGTAAGAAACGCGATGGCCCTTCCGGTCGCTCAGCTTGAATCTTGCCTAGTCCTGCATGCTGCCTCTGGACTATATGCACGATTTCAACAAGCCCTGATGCGCATGCGCAGTCGCAGGCAGGCCGGTTGGGGCTGGTTGCAGCGCTGACTCTTTCCCTGCAGGCCCTTGCCGAAGAGGTGTGGCCACTCGGCCCATCTCCACTCAATTCAGCTTTAAAGACTTTATCCACCCCACCGCTAGCCTTTCCTACCCTCACCTCTCACCCTCCCTCTTCTTTCACCTCATTCGTCGATACGTTTCTTGTCTCTCTCAAACAAGGCGTGCAAACACGTAATTCCCCTATTGGGACCGCCTGAGACCTCGTTATTCATCTTATTCTCCTTTGTTTATTGTCTTCGTTGATATTATCCTCCCATAGTCTTCTCATTGCCACAAAAAAATCGCCCATCTCGTCGTCGCAATGCCTATTCAATTACTACCTGCCTCTGCTGCCGCGTTTGCGCCGCGGTCAGCGCCTAACGTCGTCCTCGGTTCCAAGGTGGAGCCGTGGCTAACGCAGACCTTGAAGCGGATAAATCGAGTCAAGCGTCCGTTGAACAGCGTTCCTCAGCACTATCGATGTCTCACAGAAACTCTCTCCGGCTCAGGTGCTATCTGGACGTTGTGCTCGATAATGCTCCCAAAGGCCCCCGACTCGGAACTGCGCAAGGACAGCAATCCGTTGGTTGAGGCCATGTTCAATTACCAGCTCATTCACATCGAGGCGTATGTTGTACACGTCGACATGGTTTCACAGCATGAGGTTGCATTCAAGCTCACACCCGAAACCATTGAAGCGCTTGTCGAATACCACAAGGACATCTATTCCATCGATGTTTCGGCCACCACCTGGAACTGGGCCGAGAAGGAGGTCCAGCTGAAGAAGCTGCAGGAGGAATTCGTTCAGGCCATAAACCGCTATGTGTTCCGAACTGGTGTACGCGCCTTGGAAGGACTGGAGGAGGATGGTGCAGGGGAGTTGCTGGAAGGGAGGGGTGAGGACGTCAAGAGCGCCATCATGGGACTGTTCCTTCCGCTCCTTCCTCCACCACCAAGGATCGTCGACGTCGTCCGACCAGCGCCAATCCTACCCAGCTCGCCTGGAGGAGTGAACTGGTGGCAACCAACCCAGCACGTTCCGCAACCTCATCCCGCACCAGTCGAGTCCTGGAGAGTGGTGCCATCAACACCAAGCCCGACAATCACAACCTGTGGCGACTCTCAACAGACTTTCTGGACCACCATGGGTTTGAACGAGATTCAGCTTCCTTCTCCGACACCATCATTCAGCCAGCCTTTCAACACCACGAGCCAGTACTACAGCCCACCACCAGCACAGGCTCCCATCCCCTCGCTTCCACTTCCCAGCGTTATCGCCCAACAGTGTGGGCCGAGCGCTGTGTATTCTGGATTTGGCTCTGGATTCGGCGGCTTCGGATGGAGCAATGAGTTCGCACCGCAGTACGCTGCCTACACATAGCCACATAGCAGCTACTGAGCGAACTCTCCCATGTCGAAAGCCTGGGAAGCTAGTGATCTGGCCGGAGCTTCACTTCTTCTTCCCTCTTTTTCCAACAAGGTTAATGCGCATAGCCTTGCGACGCCCGACACGAGACGAGATATGCGATGTTGCATGAAGTGATGTAAAACATCCTACCAATACGGCATGGGACGGCGTTTCATCGATTTAGCGACTGCTTTCAGAGATTCCTTTACTCTCTTCTCTCGTACAAATTTCCTTGGATATCCGTCTTTAGTACTGTCGTCTGTTTTTTTTAGCGAGCGTGTTTTTGGATTCCCTTTTCTTTTTTTCTTTTTTTCTTTTCTTTTTTTTTTTTGTGTGTTGCATACAAACCGGCCGGGCCTGGCCTTTCCTTTCTGTTTTGCATCTCTGGGAGGCTTGCATGTTGAGCATTTTAAAGACGGGTACAGCCTCACGGCTACGGGGCGGGCACACTCGGTTCGTTTATTGTTTTTCATGTCGTTTTTGGGCGGTGGTGCACATGAATCGAGCATGGCTATGCCACTCGTTACCTTTGCACGCCTGTTCTTGTCTACCCGGACTGGCATTGAGTGTCAGCAGGACATGCTGGGAGACGGCGACAGTAGCAAGATACACGCATCTGGGATGTCGGTATAATGTTTTTCTTGCGCATTGGGAAAGGTGGGATTGGGATGCAGCCAAGGGTCGAGTCGAGGTTTCGCCTGTGGCGGTTTGGCTCTCGGAGAAATGCATCTTCTGCTTGCGGAAGAGCATCGTCTGAAGCACTATTGGTTTGGATCCCATTTCTTCACGAATACCTTGTGTGGGAATGTAGGCTCATCTCCTACTCTTCGAGACTGGTTCTCAGAAGACGCTCTCCATTGATTGAAGAGAACAAGATGCTGGTCAGAAGCATGCTTCTGCTATATAAGCTAAATCTAATAAAACAATGAAGAAGATATTGTGAACAAATTTTTTATTTTGCGACAAAAAGGAAAAATGTGTCTGAATTGATATACGGACGAATGGATACGCTATAGCGCCAGACGGCAAAAAATAAATACCCGACAGAGCCTCCAGCAATGACTCGCGGTAGTGTTGCGGCACAGCCAATTCACCGGGATCGCCAATTGCAGAAGTCTGGGGAAATGCAGCGCGCGTCTGGGGGTGAATTGATAGTCTCATATGTTAACGTTCTCAGGCCTCAAGTCGCTGGATAGGGCGAACATTTTTATTTCATTGTGGGCGCTTCAGCTGGCTTTGTTTTTGTTGCTGCCTTCTTCCTGCGGACAGCGGAAATCGCTTTGTTTTGTTCCGCCCGTAGTCCGCCTAGCTTCACCACCATGCGCCAGTCATCAACACCATGCTGCCTTATCTAACGTTCGGAAACACACCACCCTCTTAGATCTCTAGCGCATGAACAACCTCCATGTTCTTTGATTCGAGCGATGCCACCCGCGAATTCTCGAGCGATTAGCCCCTCCGGAGTATGTGTCTTGTCCTCTCCAGATGCGCCACGTCTCCGCCAGCCCGCCTCATCTCTTCCAAGGCTTTAGAGGCATACCTTGAGTGTCTGCTGATCTATATTTTATTTCTAGGACCCTGCACTGCGCCCTGGAACACCGCCATCGTACCTCTCAGCCCTCCGTGAGTTGGAGAGTCCGGTCTCCAGCTCCGTCTTAAACCTCGCGGCAACACTGACGACCCAGGCTGAAGACGAGGCAGACGCCGAGAACCTTCGATTTTTGCGGTCTCCAATAGATCCCCAGGACGAATGGCGAGCCGAGAATGCTAGAGAACGGCTGCGGCGGGCATCGGAGGAGCGAGGCGAAGACAGAGAGCGGCGGGAAAGGCTCCGACGCGTGATGAATAGGTTGAGTCGCATTCACGACCCGCCAGCATACGGTGACCGCATTCCGAGTCAGAACAACCTTTATGACTGGTCTCCTGCCAACGAGGCAGATGACGAGGAAGAGCTGGAGCAAATATTGCAGGAACTTCGACAACAGCAACCAAATACACATCCTGAGATACTACGAGTGCTTGGAAGGTCACAATTAGACGCAGAGAGGGAGTCTAGGAATCGGGCATATTCCTCAAGGCTACTGAGCTCAAACCAACCCTCACAAACATCAGAGAGCTCTTTAAGGTCCGCAGCAATCTTGCAGTCCGTTAGAAGACATCCAAGGTTTTCAGCTCGCTCGCGAGACTACATGCAGCGTTACATTTCTGACCGAGACTCTGCCAATAGGGCGCTACATGATGGCGAATCGCGAGACCGCCTCAGTCCGTCCCGCAGCGTAGGAGCAAACGCAAGTTTCGGAGAACGAAGTCGCTATGAAGCCAGCCGGCAGGCCTGGCAAGCTCAGCAGCTCCTACAACGCGCGTCCGACCGCCAAAGCAGCCTTGACCGAGGGCCAGAACGAGGTTTGGAAAGAGATATCAGGGCGCGGGTAGACTCATACCGACGCAGCTACCTCGAAAACCCTTCCAGCAGTCCCTCCTCTACGTCCCCTTGGCTTGAGCAGAGTATCAAGTATCTTTCCCGACTTCGATATTCGAATTCTTACGAGGATAGCCTTGCTTATGCTGTTGAAACCGGCTTCGTGACCAAAGAGTTCTTTGGAGATGACCACGAAGACTTCATACTGGATACCGGTACTCTCCCCCAACCTGCCGAGACTTCCTGGTTAGCGCCTGGAGCAGTCTTGTCCGGGTCACAACATGCAACGAATTTATCTTCGACTGTTACTCCCGCAGCCGCCACAAGCTCAACCCTCTACCTTTTCCGAAACAACGACTCCATGACCTCCACCTTTTTTGACCCCGGCAGACCCCGGCTCAGTCACAGCTCCATACCACCCCGTCGACGAACCGGCGAAGTCGTAACATCATATTCTCAGCCACCAGATCACTGGCCCGTCAAAGTCACCATCCACGCCGTCGACTACTCTACTATGAGCCTCTCGGCCACTATGGAGGCCTACAACGTCCCCTCCCACCCCCACTCTTTCCTCGGCATGATCAACAACGCCAACAACTCGCTCTCCTCGGACTCTCTCTCCTTCAACCCGACCACCCGCACATCAAGCATAACGACCTATCTCGAGGGCGAGATCCTAGACTTCTCAAACCACACCCTCCTCACCGAATCCTTCAAATCAACGCCCCTCAACGACGCCACGTACTGGCGCAAACTACCCCCCTTCGAGCGCTACACAGACGACGAACTCGTCCATAAACTCGTCTCTCGCCGCTGGATGGAAGAGCTCAGCCAGGAATGGATCCTCATGCGCTGGAAAGAACGCTGTTTTGTGAAGAACACACACTCCGTCAATGACACCGCTCACTCATCATTTACCGCGGACCCCTCGCGACAATCCCATCAAGGCGGCGGCGATGACCAGGAAATGGCAGAGGATGGCTGCGGGCTGACGATATCGGGGTTCTATTATGTTTGTCTGAGACGCAGTGATGGAGCTGTCGAGGGGCTGTATTATGATCCGCAGAGCTCGCCGTATCAGCATTTGAAACTGGTGCCGGAGGGTAGGGGGCATTTTCCTGTCTGGGAGTTTAGATAGCGCCATAGGCAAGTGAAGGGGAGAATGGTGGGCGTTGTGTATGTGTGGTTGTTAAAATAGGGGAATGGGAATCAGTACTTGGGATTGGATTGCATCGGATAAGGGATGAGGTGGAAATGGAGGGATGGAGGGAGGACGGGATGGTGCTGTATTTTTGGATATGTTCGCACCCCCCCTCTGTCGCTCAAACAGCGGGGATTGGAGAATCGGGAATCGTTCTCTGGTCTTCTGATCTTGCATGGGCTCTGGCGTTTTGGGCGCAGTTTTTTTGCTGCTGAGAGGGACGGACCTCCTCGGCATGATATTGAAAGGGCGGGCATTTGCATCAAGTAGGGGATCTTCTTCTCCCCCTTGACTATCTCAATGGATGGGGATGGAGTATTCTTGGAATTTGGATGGATGAATGGATGATGCATTCCTATCAAGCCTACATGTATAAATGTGAGTGAGGCTTCGCTGTCCAGAGCTTGGTCGTGCTGAGAAGGATGAATTGATGTATATCACGTTACGAACTTTTCTCCTCCGAGCTTTCGACGACAAGAACAAGCGCATATCAATTACATACTTTTGATATCGAGACGTACGTCAAAGCCTTGGCATTATTCCCTACGCCCAGCGAACCCTCTAGCAACAGACATCCATAGCTTCGACGAGTCCGCCCAACCCTGCACATTTTTGCCAGCGCATCCGGGCACGAATTCAAAGGGAAAGGGGG
>KV744894.1:11193-92449 GCA_001692735.1 Lepidopterella palustris CBS 459.81
AAAAAAAAAAAAAAATCTCACCATTGCAATTTTATGAGCTAGACAATGAATATGACTTTACAGCAAGCATCAGCCGTCAGGGCACCGAAACCCACGGCCGAAAGTTGCCCCCAAGTCACTCCCCAAGAAGCCGAAAGCGGCATATTCGGGCACCTACCGCAGGCTCTGAATGGTGGAAGCTATAGCCATCGCCATCTGGCTCTGGAACACTGGCACTGCTCTTCTCTCTTCTCTCTTCTCCCTCACTTGACCAGTGACTGTGGAGGATGTTGCACCCTCCCCTCTTTTTTTCTTTTTTTCTTTTCTTCACCCTAACCTGTTTTTGCAGTCTCGAGCATCTTCGGGGGTCCCGTCGCGTCCTTGAGCCTTACAGGCTAGCCTGGTTGGAACAGTGGGTTTGCGCGGTATTAGTTACGAAGGATAGTTGCGGCTTGATTTGAGACGGGGGATCTGAGATGGGGGTTCATACTGCTTGTGAATCTGGTGGTACATTGGAGAGGGTATATTTAGTCCATGAATATATTGCTAATCCTACTGAAGCCATCTAGAAGGTCGAATCCGTACGACGTTCGCAAGGTGCTTCGATCTTGGACTGTAGTCTGTAGTTCCACCAGCAACGTAACCGACTCCCTTTTCCCCGCCCAAGGTTTAATATCCAATAAACAAGCACGAAAACATAACAGTAACCCGGGGGGGGGTTTACAAAAACTGCCGATAACAGCATCTGAAACACTTCACTCAACAATCCGGCCTCCAGATGGCAACCGCATCGACCTTGCGGATGCAGTATGTCTGCTCCGAGAGAAGAGACAGTTGTAAGAAAACGAGGGATGTCGCTTCCCTGGCTCGGAGATGTGAGACGTGCACAACGCAGACAAGTCCCTGCGACATAGCTTGAATATCTTCTAAAATAAGAGAATATTAACCTAGCCTTTTCGGAGGATCGTGATCCAAGCCAATATGCGATGCAGTATTAGATACTGCAATCTCATCAATAACCTCCAGGCCTGCTTTAGCCACATAATAAACGACAACGGCCCAAAACGCTGTCGAGTAGCCCCGTAGGTTAGATGATTGCACACTCCGATTCTGTTCGCGTTTGCTAGAGTGTCTAAGCAATCCGCAAATCCGCAGCCATAATCATCATCCATAGCCAAGAAAACGACGGTAAAGTTCACTGCCAATGGAATTAAGCCTTGTCAGCTAGGTGAGACCTGCTTCCTGGGCCGTCTCTTGGGCTCTCGTTCAAGAGTATCGGAAAATTCGCTTGCGGCCGGATCCAGGGGTTTGGAAACGGTTCATGCCCGGAGCGTGGGATGCAGGCATCAGGAAAAGAAAACATTTGCTCCCTAAAACCTCGAACACGGGAGGTGCACATGCGCATGTGAGAGAGCTGATGGTGTGTGCGTGTGGTAGGGCTGCAACTGTTTATTGGCGGGAAACGTTCTGATGGAGAAGGTAGTGGTCACGGTGATCTGAGTGTTGGTTGAGTGGGGGTAGTGGGATGATACAGAATGAAAGCTAAGATGGAGCCGATACATTAGAAATTCTGAGAGGCCTTCCTGAGGCGTAGTGGAGAAAAATCGGATTTGATTAGAGGACAAGTGCAGCCGTCGAATCTTGCTCCCAGCACAGAGAAAATGGACCCTTTGCTGCCCTTTGCTGCCTTTGCTGAGAGTAGTGGTTGGGATATTTCGTATCGCAGCAAGCTGACGGAATCTTTTGCTGCGTCCCATGCAAAAGCCCTGGCTCGGTGCGGTTGCACACTAGACAACGAGGACCACCAAAGCCACCACGGCGAGCGATGGAAGCGTTTAGGAGCTAGATGTCGGACTGGCCAAAGGACAATTCCATCATACAGCTCGACGCCTCATATCTGACGTTGTTTCCTTGCCGTTTCATTCTCTTATCGTCCCTGGCTAGTATCTAGGGAATGCTCCCGCAATGAATATGAACCAACAGGGGCACTCATGTGCTGTTCAGCCCATCGATTCTGCCTCCAGTCGATTCGACCACCTTCTTGACATCTCCCCGAACTTCCGGTATCGCAGTCACGATCTCTTTAGCAAGGATATCGCGCAACTGCGCAAATGCCTCGCTCTTTCCCTTCAGCTTCTGGTTTTCCCTCTGTGCCAGCTCAACAAACTCGCGAGTGTAGATGTCTGGATTGCGCGATTGTTCCACATATTGGATAACGTCGGGAGGGATCTTAAGAGGGAGGGAGGGTGCAGAGCGCGTGAGTACTACGAGGTTTTGGATCAGGTTTTGGCTGTGGATGAGTAAACTAATAAGTATTTCTGAAGAGAAGCGTTTTTTGAGAGAGATATTGGCACTGAAGGTGATTATCACATACATCTCTCTCTTCATGGCATCCTCAGTGAGTGAGCCTTGGTGGTCCAGGCTCTGGACAATAAGGTTGTACAGGTTTTGGACGATGGCTTTGAGCTGCTCTGCATAGGATTATCAGCTCTCGATTCTCCATATTAGACTCCAAAACATACCGTCTATTTGAATAAGCGTTGTGGGCACCATTGTTGCTATCTCTTGCCATCCTTTGCTCTAGAAGACGTCGAACGAGAATGAAGCCAACCCGCCGCCAAGATTTTGCCGCGGCGCCATGTTCTTCCATCCCCGCAATACCCGTTCTGGCTCCTGGTGTTGAGCTTCTGCCGCTTGTCTATTAGATCCCCATACCACTCACGCAAAACCCTCGGCGAGGGCCAAACTGTGCCCATAATTCATCACCCATCAGCGATCACCTAATCAACCTACCCCGTCTTCGCAGACCCACAGCGAGCGGAATGATGAACATCAGCTGGCAATGACGCAGAACACACCGCGGGAGTCGAATTTCCCTCAGACCCAGCCACCAACACTGCCCAAGTTGACATCGTCGGCCACTGGAGGAAAGCTCCCAGATCTTCCTCGTGGAACGAATGCGACCCGCCAGTCCGAGACACAAAAATCTGCCGCTGATACAACCTCGGACAGAGCCACTGCTGCATTCATTCGGCGAACTCTCTGCGGTCACAATGTCCTCCTCGGGAACGGCGAGAAGGGGCGGAATACTCCACGGCCAATTGATGAATTGCTGCCGCCTTTGACGAGCTCTAATGATGTTGATCTCCACCTCTATGCAATCATCGCCGTGATCATCAAGGAATTTGTATACACGTGGTATTCCAAAATTACACCAGATCATGTATTCGTGAACGAGGTGATTCAAGTTATCGCCCACTGTACGCGGGCACTGGAGCAGAGATTACGGAAAGTGGATTTAGAAGCTCTGCTGTTGGACGAGATCCCTGAGCTGTTCGAAGCTCATCTGAATGGTGGGTAAACTTCCGTGGTTGAGCTTTGGGCATCGCTAACTTCATCGCTCAAAGCATACCGCATTTCGCAACACAGATTAAATCGCAATCCACTAGTTTCGGATCCTCGTTGCATCTACCACACTCTCCACCCGCACCCTGCCCTCTCGCCTGTGCCAGTTGAGTCGGACCCAGCAAGCATACTTGAGCAGAAGCAGAACGAGGCAGCATGGCGCCAGTTGCTCGTTCAGGGAGTATTGGCCGTACTGCTCCCGACCGAGGATCTGGAGAATGGCTGCTTGCGGGTGCTAGTGGCAGAGATTTTCGCCGAGATGATCCTCGGAAACGGCATTAGCGACAAGGCTTGTGAAGGTTGGCTTCTGTGGGATGGTATCACGAGCATTGCTGAGGTTTTACAAGCTGGGTCGGAAAAGGACAAATCATCATCAAACGAGAAGGGGGCAGAGCAACCAATGAATCGTCTGGAGCGGTACGGGCTCCTCTCGTCATCCGTTGAGACAGCGGAGCCTGTAGAGCCATCCTCGCCCAGTTGGACCAAAAGTCATGAGGGGCAGTCCAGGCAGTCCAGGCAGTCCAGGCAGTCCAGGCAGTCCATGCCCGCGTCCGCGACCAGCCTGTTCTGGCTAACGGTCCAATATGCTTTTTTGGCGTGTAATGCGATGCGAGCCGTCATCATCGCTCTTGCGACATCCTCGTCTTTACCCCCGAGATCTGTGACAGGAGTCAGTGTCCCGTCGCCGGTTGACCCGCAACGCCAATCGCTTCCGCAAACAGTGGATTCTGCAGTATCGAGCAGCCATCCAGCATCGAAGCGTCCGATTGTCAGCATGAATCTGTGGTCCTGCACGTCTCGCCTTCTCGAGTTGGACGTACGCATGCCATGGTTGTCAGGCTTTGTATCGCTGCTCCATTGGGGAGCAGTGGCCGGCCCAGGCAGGGTGGGTGATACTGACGGCGTATTGGACAAGTAAGTTGTAATTTCTCACAGTCTCGTTTCGTTGGACAAATGGCATCTACCCCCGGCGCCCTGTATCCGAGCTGCATTTGGCCCCGCATGGCCTCTCGGTCACTTGACTTGACTGCCAGCGAATGTTACGGCCCGCACGGTTTCACACCCTCTCTCTTTCTTACCATTGTGCATGAGGCGCGCAAGCCCCATGCACCCGCTCCCGGTCAGCGGCAAGTCTACGCGTTTCCGCCCACGGTACCCAAGCTTGGCCCCCCTTGTGCAATTGTGGCCTCAACACCACCAAAGAGCCTGTGCCATCATCCATCGTGCCCTTCCAAACCTGTGTCATCCGGCAGCTGGAATCCTGGCGCAAACTCGCAGTTGGCGCACCACAACAAACACCGCCGCCCGACGCGCAGTGGAGGAGCTAGGGACTGGCCTTATCGCCCCTCAGCCTGACAGACATCCCGTTTACGCGCCCGGCTGATCTGCCCACGCTACTCGCATAGTTCGGGACTGGCCGCGCTCGCATGCGCTCCTCTGGCCGCAACCCTCCTCGATAGCCCAGACAGCCAGCCAGACTTGAGCGCCTCATTTTCAAGGGCCTGATTGATTCGGTTGCGATATCGCAGCGGCGATGACATGATGGCATCGACGGCATCGACGGCATCGACAAAGGCGGAGTCCACTCCAACAATCATGCGGTCCAATGCATTCTGCAAGATTCAATCATTGGATTGGATTGGACTGGTGATGGGGCTGGGAATTTATGGGTCCAGTAAACAAACCTTTTCGCTTTTTCGTCTGAAAAGCGAGAACGCCAATAACGTCGCTCGCTTCACGTGCGTCTCGATCCTCGATGGTATTCCTCCATCTGATTACCGACTGATGCACGTTTCGCACTCACACAAATCGCATACTGCGCACACGCGTTGTCTGAATTCCAATTCCCAATTCCAAAAATTTATTCGAAGCACGGCTCCTACCTATCCCCAGATTTTCGCTGCATTTTCTTACCCTTTACTGCCTAAATTCCAACCCGGCCCCTTGGTGCATTGGCGGACCCCTCTCAAACCCTATATCCCTCTCAATCGCCTGACCACAAAATCCAACACAAACAAACGCTAACTAAGAACCTCGTAACCACCCCTCTAGACTCATCTCCCACACTATCCGCACACGTATCCTCAATCCGTCCAACCTGCCCCCGCTGCTGCGCACCCTGCGCGCAACGTTGTTCCCCAACAACATGCTCGCGCCCCCACGGACGCCCCCCACGCCGCTCGAGGCCCAAGCCATCAAGCGCCGTTGCGCAGCCACGCTGCTGGAGTGTGTGCCGGAGGGCGTGGCAGCCAGGTTCTTCGCGACGCGCGACAGGGCGGAAATGCGCGTCTTGATGGAATCGATACTGGATTGTTTGGGTGATGCATATTTAAATAAGCATTTGATGTTTGCGATTTTGGAACTCGTCGTCGTGAGGCTCGTGCCCGAGGTCGCAGAGAAGGGAGTCGTAGAGTTGATGGAGGAGCGGTTGGGTTGAAGGATTCTTTTCTTTTTTTGGGTTTGAAGCTATAATGGAGTTAGCTATAGCGTCTGGTTCAGGGTAAGTGAGCAGTAAGCGTCTAAGGAAATAGAAAGGGGGTGGAAGGAATAGGAGAGAGCGGCTAGCCGCGCCTTCTTGTTCGATAGATCTCTTTCGATCTGACTCTGGGGTGCAGAAACGGCGCGGGCGTTAATTCAAACTTTGTCCGTAGAATTTTTGATACTTCGAATCCCTATCATTAATTGTTCAAGGTCCACGCTTCGGTAGCAACTCCACACGCTCTTTGGCTTACTCTTCCAAGGGTTTGTTTCCCCTCCCCCATGTGACGAAGTCCAGGCACTCGTACCGTCGATCGCGATCGTGCGGATACCTGGGGGCCAGAATTAGAAGCAAGAAAAGCACATTCCAAGGCTCGTTTGAACAGTCTTGATCCCTATCAGCCAGAATAGCAAAACTGCCGGCGTGTGGCAAGGCAGCCCTGCATATATCCGTAGGATGGCAGTCTGAAACACTGCACTTGCACAGGAAAGAAGCCAAGGTAGTGAGGCTGCACGCAACCCATGGAACTAGGTAGCAAGTAGCAAGAAACAGAAATTACCATCCATGCATGACAGCTAGCTACATACATACACAGGCGCTTCTCTGATTCTCTGTTCCCCCTGTGTTTCGCCCACCCTAACCTGAAAGCAATGCCAGCAACCAACAAGGTGAAGTTGATAGAAAAAATAACAGTTTCTCGTGGGCTACGCGGAAGCACTCCTCGCGGAGTGTGCGAGCCAGTGGGTCGTGTCTTAGAGCAATGAAAGCAATTGCAATCGAAACCCGCGCCTTCAAAGTGAACTTCTGAAGCAGAAAATCAAGCAAATGAGAAAGTAACTTCAAAAACATAGCTGCTTGAAATTGAACGCGAAAAGGTACAATCGTACTAAAAGTGGCCCGCGCGAGCGGTTGAACGGTCTTTTTTGGTGAGTAGGAATTGAGAAAGAAATCTGAAGGGTATAATTGTGGACAAGGTTCCTTGTCCCCCTGGCCTGGAGAAAAGGAGAAAGTGAAGCCCCAGAATAATAAGACAGAGAGAAATTGGTTCAGAAACAAAGTGCCCCAAATATTTCCCAAGTTGAGGATGTTCGCTGGTGATGATGATGACGATAATGATGACGACGAAGATGATCATGTCAACGATGCTTGCTCCTGATGATCGCGATGTGTGATTTCGATGATGATGATGATGATGATGATGATGATGATCATAATGATGTTGATGCCAGTTCCTGAATCCCTTCCCATCTCTTCTCATTGTGAAAACGTATGCTGACGCTCTTTATGTACCAGTCGCTCCCAATTCCTTTCCGTTTCTCCCAAAAAAATTCCCCAAAACGTCCAATCCAACCCTAAAACCTAGAAAAGCGAAAAGTTATCCGGTACGAAAAGAGGGTAGAAAATGCAACCAGAGATCAATCGATTTCGAACTCTTAATTGCTTGGTGTAACCTCAAATGTACACCGTTGTGTAGGCTTGAGAGACTGTTCAGTTGTACCCTACTCAACTTTTCTCACACCGTACTCCTGCTCAGGAATTCGATGCATTCCGCCCGGTAGACGTTCACCGTTCCGCTGCAGTTTCAACTTCTCCATCAATTTACCAATCATGACATACTCCTGTGGTTCCACAAACCCGGTAGGCTGTTGCTGGAAGAAGTTCATGACAAGCTCGAGAGCGCGACGGGCATCTTCTTGAGAAGGCGATCCTGGGGAGTTACTCTCAGGACTAAGAGAGGAAGCCTGGAGCATTGGAATGCTAACAGGAGGTACTGCTGGTACAGGCGGAGGTTGCATCGAGCTCGTTACAATCTGTGATTGCGACGATTGCATCGCGTCGTCCACGCCACTCATCGAAGGTTGCATTTCCGACAAGGGAGATTCTAGAGCAGTGCTATTAAGGTACTTTGGAGTCATCGGTTCCGATGATGGTGGTGGAGACATATACTGTTCAACTCCAACAAGCATTGGAAACGTCTGGCTTCGAGGACGCTGGAAGTTGCTACTGCCCGGCTGCCCTCTCGCTTGCTGCGAAGGCAAGAAGGGAGAAGGTCCACAAGCTGAGTCCGGTGTGAAGAATGGAGATGTTGGGCTCGTTGGTCCAGCTGAAAAGGACGAAGGCGCCGTATCGGTGAAGACGCTAGAAAGCGACGTATTACTCTGTGAATGAAAAGGCCGGTGTCCGTTCGTAAAATCCACGTAGCTATCTGGACTTTCTGTCTTTAGGCCTTCCTCGCTCTTTGTTGCGGACATTGCAATAGGCGAAGGTGATGGAATCCCGCTCGGCGATGTTGGAGAGATCCCGTTTGGTGTTTGCGAGTTCGACGGCGGATTCGACGTGCCTTCTGACTCCTCTGCCAACGAATTCTTTCTTGACTTTGCTCCCATTAGATTGTTTTTTTGCTTGAACTTCTCTAGCCAGCTGGTGCTATTGGCCTTTAGATGGCTTTCTGAATTTCCTACCGTAGTCGCAAAGAACCGAGCTTTTTCCCTTATCATAGCGTCTGATAAAGGCAGGCCTTGTCTCTGGTGATTACGAGCCCAGTTTGATAGAGCTCGTTCTATGTCTGGGAATTTTCCTTTAGGCCTCTTAATGGGAGAACGGCTTCCGTCGTCCTGATAAAGATACTTCTCTTTCTGCCGCAAGACTTTCGAGACGGTACTAGAGAGACACAATCAACTCGTGCATAGTCAATGCGAAGGACAATTGGAATACCTTCTTTCAACACCAAACATCGCTACGGATATTTGTCAGCTCTACAGCGACGCCAGGGTATGGATATGGCCAACTTACCCCCAATTTCGGTCTGCTTGACTGTAGGATGTTCTTCATGATAAAGACACATTCGTCTTCGGTCAGCATCAGTCAGTGTCTTCCTTGGAGTGGATGATGTATGTGATCGAGTCGATGTTGCTGATACGGGAGTCGCAGAAGCCGGAGTAATTGGAACTGGCGCCGTAGGGAAGATTGGCGGAACATAGCTGGATTGACTCGTCAACATACTCGGCCATTGAGGCATAATCAATGGCTGAAGTTGTTGATGAGTCGTTCTGGGTGGGTGCATTCCGGTCGTATAAAGCGGCTCCATCGGCAGTGGGGTAAATGCGAAGCCATTGTATTCCTGGACGGGCGATTGATGCTGGGAATGACTGTATGCATTGTTGTCCACCCACTGAGCATTGTCGTGGTATCCAGAGTCCTGATGTTGGTGTTGCTCGTGCTCCATTCCCATTTGACTCATGTCGGCAATTGCGGGAGCGCTACGAGCAATTCACGATTGTGCTTGCTGACCGTGCTATCGTGAGAGTCCGTGTTAGATCTGATGAGCTGCGGGTGGCAAGGCGGACATTTGCGCCCAACCGTCGTGTTCCTGGACTAGAGTGACCTCAGAGTCGGCAGCTTGCATGCATGCATAAGAAAAGATGGTTCCTGACGAAGCGAAACGAGCTGGTACCACGGCAAAGACCAAAACGATGACAGAAAGTAGTGCAGCGCAGGACACTGAAACGAAACAAGGAGGGCGGACACACAGTGGCACACGTGTGCGGCGAAGGGAGGGAGGTCGCTTTGCAGGTCGCAGGTCGAAGCCCCGGTGATGTTTACGGACGGGTCTCGTAGCTGCTGCAGCTTGCAGTCCACAGTGCAGCAGAGGCGGAGAGCAGGCTGGGAGTTTGGTAGCCTTGGTGAGCGGAGCGGTGCGGTGCGGTGCGGGACCGGTTGCAGAAGCGGGCGGGATAGATGCACAGAGGCCCCTGTTTTGTTTCGAGCGTGGCAAGGTGCCAGGAGGCCAGTACAAGTCCAGGTGTGGACGTTCTGTATGTATGGGGAAGGCCGCCTTTTTTCTCGCAAAAACGGCGCTCCTCGCTGGGGGCTGCTGGGGGGCGTGCACGGAGATTCGGGGCTGTCGAGCAGGCCGGGCTGGATGGGCTTGTCGGCCCTTGCCCAGGTCAGAAGGCTTGTGGGCTTGAGCTTCTGCTAGCCCGCTGAGCGAAGCGATACCGCACAGGCATCGCGAGAACGTTGGGCTTAGCGGGCGGGTCGTCCGGGCAGTACACGACGCGGACCATCAATGCGGCCGCCATAGGTGGACCCAATGCCATCAACGGCAAATGGGAAGTCTAGGCGATTTCGCCCAAGCCATCAGACATGCCTGCTGGGGGACTAAGCTATCGACTAAACAGCACCATCGTCCCGTCGAACATGCTGCTTTCGTACCTTTTGCGCATCCCAACCGGCTAATCTGCGCAACGAGGCAGCGGAACCCCAGAATCCGCTCCTGCGATATTGCCGGCGCAGCATTGGCCTCGTGCCGTGGATGCTGGGCCGTGGGCGTGCCTGGTGGCGTGCAACCCCAATCAGCGCAGCTCAGGTACGCGGGCTCGTCCGTCCGCGCCTCGCGCTCGCAACTAACGTCGGTCGTCGGCTCTGCGCATGACGGACTCGCTGCAAGCCTGGGAGGTGCCCTGAAGGGATGCTGAGAGGTGAGAGGGCTGAAACGCATGCGGAAAAGGATGATATGGCGCCCTTGCAAATCGAGCCACCGAGACATTTTAGGTTTGACCTCAGAGCCAGACAATAGCCACTCAGGAACGACGGTAAGATGGGCGGACGGTGTCGACATGGAAGAAAGCGAGCGACCCTTAGCGCCCGACAGAAGCCAGTGGTGCTGAGTCGGGGAGCTGTCATCGTGAACCCCTGCTACTTTTCTCCGACTCGACGAAAGCTGAGAAGTTGCGTCCAATCAAAATTGCGAGAGCCGGAAAAGGCTAGAAAATGATCGTCGTATTCTCTGATTTTCCGAAATAACAATATGGAAAAAGAACAATGTTGCTAAGACCATTCCAATAGCACCGCCATTATCCAAGACACCACAGGGACGAGGCTCTGAGCGGCCGTGAGTGCTGGAGATAGGCCATTTTCGGACGACGGCCACGGCTTAGTCGCTTTGAGAGGAAGGACGCTCGCCGGAGATCCAGCAAACGTAGCCATGGCAAGAGATAGATCCGATCCGTAGCGTAAGCTGCTTGCCCAAAATAAACGTGCTGATGCTGATGCGATAATTGGCACCGCGCCTTGGCCGAATTCTCCAACCTTCCGCTTGCTTTGCTCGCCTTGCTCACCTTCTCATCCCATGACACAATTTAGCTCTGATACGAGAATGAGACACTTCATGCCATCCTTTAAATCTTCTCTTCGCGCCACTAACAACCCGCCCTCAGGGCAAGGCTGATGATAGGTATTGCCATGAGTCTGGATTCTCAGCGTTTGATGATAGTTACTGGTCACGAGGTAAGCTGTGGAGTCGCTGAGACAGGCCGGTATTGGTGGTTGAACTTACTGATATCTTCGTCGGCAAGCTCGTGCGATAATCCAACACGCTGCGGTTGATGTTTGACTGACTTGCCGTAGACGATGGCATGCTTGAATTGCTCCACAATCGTTTTGTGTATCGAATTGCACTGCGGGTAGAGTCAGTCAAGAACAGAACCCCCTGACGAAGCAAAACTGACAAAATCCTCCACAGTACACGCGTTCGACCGGAGCACGACTGGAGCAGTGTAATCTGGCATCTTTCCCTTTGGTTTTGTATACACTCGCCGCAAGTTCAGTTTCTCCCACATCTGCTCGAGCAGCTCGTCCACATTCCACCCATGCTCCGAGCTAATCGGGCAGGCGTTCGGAATTCGATACAACAAATCCAACTCTTCGATGGAAATGGCATCAATCTTGTTCAATGCATATATGACTGGAATGTAGCTTCGACTCTTCGCCTCGAGCACGTCGATAACGTCATCAATAGTAGCATCGCAACGGATCGCGATGTCGGCGGACGCAATTTTATACTCCTTCATAACAGCTTTGATCTCCTAATCACTAGGTCAGTCCGATTCAGAGACATGAACGGATAGAGTGGACTTACTTCGGGGTCAATATGCGTCAGCGGAACAGTGCTGGTAACGCTGATGCCGCCCGCGTCTTTCTTCTTGAAGATGATATTTGGAGGACTTTTGTTGATTCGTATCCCAAAGCCTTCCAGTTCAGATTCGATGATGCGCTTGTCAGTGAGCGGCTTGTTCACATCCAACACGATGAATATCAAATGACATGTCTTTGCTACCGCGATGACCTGTCGACCACGACCTTTACCATCCTTAGCGCCCTGGATAATTCCGGGAAGATCGAGCATCTGGATTTTAGCACCATTGTACTGGACTTGGCCAGGCACTGTCGTGAGCTAGGTCACTGTCAGCGGATCACAATGTGGAGTTTTGGGTTAGGGATAGCGACTGTTGTAAACTCATATGCCGCCGCTGCATTTCTGTCAGCATCTTTTTCGAATATGATTTCTAGCAATGCCAGTTGAGGACAAACCTTCTGAATGCTGGCCCGTCAGCCGACTCATCAGAGTACTCTTTCCAACGGAAGGAAAGCCGATAAACCCACTGCGTGTACATTAGCAATAGACAAGGCAGTGTCTTCTCAGATATATGATCTTACACGCTGGCCACTCCGGTCCTAGCAACATCAAAGCCAACTAGTACAAAGCATAAGCTGTTGCTCCTCTTCTCCACCAATCCAATGCCTTACCTCCAGCACCGCCTCCTGAAGAAGTCGGGGTGAGTAGTTCCCTTTTCAGCTTTGCAAGTTTCGCCTTGAGTTGGCCTGGTCCCTTAATGAGCCATATGTTTGCGATTCGCGTGTGAGGAGTTTCTCGCACCAAGATGGAAGGAAGTGGCTTTATTCTTCTGCGTTTTGGCCATCTGTGACCGCGTTAAAGACAAGCTAGTAAGGTATAGGCTCAGAGGTGCGTACTTCGGCCTCAATATCTTTGATCTATGCGACCCCAGCGGTTAGCACTATAGCGTTGCAAGGCACTGGGGGACTTCGCACCTTATCCACAGTGGTCGCCATGTTGAGGGCTTTAAGGACAGGTACTCTGTAAAGACTAAGTGGAACAAGTGCCAAAGAGAATATTCTCTACTAAGGTCGAAGAGACAAGGTGTGCAGGGTTGGAGAGCGGAGCCACAGTACCCAAAAAGATTTACAAAATTACAGGCAGAGCAACGGGATGACGCCCTGGCCAAGGAGGGGCAAGGGCCGGGATTGCAAGGCCCGGGGTGGTTATCGTCGGGGAAACATTCGGAACTCCCCACTACTACGGAGCAACTCCTGTCTCCTCGAAGCCCCAAGGTATTCTGTGCTCACCTGCGCCTTCTTTTAACCCCCTTCACGATAGCACTTGCGGGGAAACGGGTGGCATGACACAAGCAGGCTGACTACTAGAAGGATCACTGGGCCACGATCACGGTTATAGACATTATTCTCCCCCTGTTATCTTAGACCTGCTGCGCTCCATTACGCCATAAAGCCCTACTCCGTCCATTGAACTCCGATATAGCCCTATATATTGAACTTTAACTTTCTCTTTTACCCAACCCTGTCATTCAAAGACAACTGCATTCCCCTCAGACCATTACACCAACATGCCTGCTCTAGCACAGGACACTCTTTTCGGGCCCACGTCGAGAAACAGCAAGCCCGATGCCTTCCATGAACTTGTTGAGGGCCTCAGCAAAGTGCTGGGTCCAACATCTGGCATCGACTCCGGAGATGTAGATCCCAAAGAACTGCAGTCTCTAATGGAGGACTACATTTCGAAGCAGTCTGAGTGGGAGAAGTATGCTCTAGGAGACCTGAGTAGAGCATACACAAGAAACCTGGTGGATAAAGGAAACGGAAAGAGTAATCTAGTAAGAATACCTTCCAGTTGCTAAATGAATCTACACTTGTTTGGTCTATGTTGATAAGCGACAGCTCATACTAGTCTGGACACCAGGCAGAGGCAGCCCTATTCATGAGTAAGTGTTACACAGCCACGAAGACAACTTCAGAAGCTCACACCCATAAAGCCATGCCAATGCGCACTGCGTTATGAAGGTCTTGAAAGGTTCTTTAAAGGAAACACTTTT
This sequence comes from Lepidopterella palustris CBS 459.81, assembly GCA_001692735.1. NCBI lineage: Eukaryota > Fungi > Ascomycota > Dothideomycetes > Mytilinidiales > Argynnaceae > Lepidopterella > Lepidopterella palustris. The sequence continues at coordinate 25,027 of KV744894.1, forward strand.
TTCTTGGCCGGACAAAACACGTCTCAACAACGGCGAGCCTGCACCGCCGAAAATTAAGAAGGAGACAATATATCAGGAAAACCAAGTCACATACATGTCCGATAAACTCGGATTGCACCAAGTCTCCAACCCTGACCCTGACAATGTTGCTGTTTCCCTACACCGTGAGTAGTGAAGCTCCACTCTACAGCGAGGTTCTGACATATATCCTACAGTATACACTCCTCCGAATGCCGCGGTGTACGGCTGTCACATCTTTGATCCCCGTACGGGCTCTGCTGCACATGTCAAGCAATGTCACTTCTTTTCTGATCGCGGACGGAAGTTGGAGAAGTCGTGAAATGACGGCCAGCTGGTGTATCGTTGAGGGCAGATGCGTGTCGCCATGTTATTGTTTGGGCGTTTAGTTATGAACATGTTCTTGCCTTTCTTGTTTGTTTCCATAATGCAGTGTTTTCAACCTTGGTTGTGCTATCTGCCTTCCCATTAATTGTAGTTCTTCAGTCAGCAATAGCGACAGCGACAGTTTAATTTGCGCAATTGGTCTTGGCGAATGGCATTCATCGGCAGATTGGTTATTCAACTCTCAAATGGGGTTCAAAATGGAAAATGAAATCATACTCCCTAGAAGGTTCGTGCTGTTTGTGAGGCTCTTAAAAGAGATACAGATGATGATGAGGACGAGAAGTGAACTTGAATTACATCGGCATTCTGAAAAAAAATCTCGAAATAAAATTACCAGATAAGTTAGCTTATCCATGGCTCTTGGAGAGGTGCGGAGATTGTAGATTCATGATGAGGCGGCGAGCACCTGCAGTAACGTACGGGGGCGCCGGTGACGTGCCAAGAACGCCCATGCTGGACACTGGGCAGTTATGGCGCACTCTGTCCTGTTTTGCGACACCGGTGCTACCAGATGTCTTCATTTCTTCAGACCTTAGGGAAATGTGTTTCGATATTCGCTAGCTTTGCTCCCTCCGCTCCCAATGCACCCGGTCATCTCTGTCGTCGTAGAGAATGTCGCTCGCAATTGGCATCTCTTCCTCCTGGCGACCTTCATTATCGCCTCTATCGTCTCGACCATCAACACTCCTGTTCAGCACTCGTTACTTATAACGTCTATATCATGGGCTCTGGTTTGGATAGCCAGTGTTCTCCGAGCTGGTATATACTCAGGTGGTGATAATACTACGAGGAAGAAGTTCAGTTGGATTGCTGGGTGCTTGCTTGCATTGGCCCAAATCTGTGAACGAGCTGCACGCGACAAAGAAGGAATATGGCTGACGAAGGTTGACAGCCCTTCTGGAAACTCTAATGCGATGGCAGATTGCTAATGGTTGGATAGGCTTTACTCCCTGCTCTCGTATACCTCATATCTAAGACCGAAATCTGGACCAATGCTGGAGCCTCAACGGCCATTGCTGCCCACGAAATGCAGTCTTTGGATGCTCAGCCGAATTTAGAGAAGACAAAACATGCTGCATCATCCCGACTCCTAGGGATTGCCACTCTGTCGGCCGCTACTGTGCTCACGACTCCATTCATAACGTCTCCGACCTCCGCACTTGGGTTCTGCAGTGTATTATTCACAGCAATCGGCCTCACATCCTTCGAGATGGCGATCAGCAGCGCAAAGGATGAGAAGAGCAATGGCAACCGCGGATTTGTGTCGGCTAACGGGACGTTTTCTCGCCGGAATTCTTTGAATGGAGCACAGCAGGCGCATTACTTCACGTCTTTGAGGGATGTTGCTGCTGTGGTGGGGATTATCTGCGGCGCTGCGACTCTCCTCATGGAAAGCTTTAGAACTGATGCCCTGATATGGAATCCGAAAATCTCAGAGTTGGGAGGGGATTGGAAGCTGGTGCAGCCACCGAGGATAATTGAGCAATGCGTTCTAATGATAGTTGAAGGCAGCGTGGAGAAGGTCTTGCTGTTTGTATCGGTAAGTTCCCCAATTTTCTTGGCGTTCTCTGTTCGAATGTTATCATATTATGTTATGCCTCTTTTCGCGTCCGATACAGAAGAGGAATGATTTTGAGGATCGCTGCATAAGCGACTATATTAAATAATTAAGGGGTAAAAATTGCGCTTGCTTCATCTCAAGGACGAGCTAGCAACGTCGAGGATGCGTCATTCGTAACCTCTGGACGAATCGGATCATTTGCATGTCGACGAAGAATAGTCCCCGCCGTATTTTTTCATTTTTCTGCTCTCACTGTGAAGCACATGTCCACGCAATATGACGCTCTACTGACAATTGTGGTTCTGCTATAGCTTCACCAACAAGGAGCTCTCCGAACGTCCTTCGTCGCTGTGTTTGCTTGCTTATACGCTCGCCTCAATTCTGGAGCCTCGATTTCGGGCATCTGGTTCACTATCATATTCGCTTCTACGACTCTACTATTTCTGTATCATCCTTCCTCTTCAACACAAACCATGATCGATCGCAGAGGCACGGCCCGGGCCAAACGTATAGTACTATTCCTCGCCATCGTATCATATACAGGCGTTTTTGTACACTTCTCCTACCGCAACATTACTTTACGATCTGTTGATACTTCCACCGCTCCTATAATCGCAATTACGCCTCCTGTGAATCTTTATGATCCTGTTCCGCTTGACACCAAGAAAGGTCATCCTGTGGATCAACTGATCAGATCTGCAGAGAAAGATTTCCAAAGCTTGCTAGCTGGACAATCAAAGACTCTAGCGGATGCGGTCACCGAATATCGCCATCGCTATGGGATACCTCCTCCACCACAATTCGAGCGATGGTTCGAATTCGCTCAAAGAGCTGGTGTTCAACTCATCGACGAGTTTGATACCATCAATGAAGCTCTCCTTCCGTTTTGGGCGCTCAAGCCGTCCACTATCAGGGCTCGTGTTAGAGAAGCTTTAGGGTCAAATGAGAATCATTTGATTGGGCTCATGATCCGTGATGGTAAGGCCGTGAAAATCGAGAATGGTCCCGAATGGCAACAGCAAGCAACAATGGGCATGATCACAAACTTTGTGCAACATCTACCGGATATGGATCTCGCTTTCAACATCCACGACGAACCACGAGTGGTCGTACCTCACGATCAGCTATCACGACTGATCGAGATTGCACGGGATCAAACTAGACCGGCAGCTTTCGGGAAGGACAGCCCGAGGAATGCATTCTCAAAAAGGCCAGATGACATGAACAATGGCCAACGCTTTGATGAAGCTAAGACGACGCGGTTCAATCAATTCGCCCACCAGCAGACCTGGACCCACTCCCGACTGTCCTGTTCGCCCAACAGTCCCGCCCGCAGCTACGATGACAATGCTGCTGACAACCTCACCTCATACGCAATTGGCGAACTCGGCTTCGTCTACAACGCCTCCGCCTTCGCCGACATCTGCAACTCCCCGTCTCTCCGCCAAACCTATGGCTTCTTTGAGCGCCCTAACGCTTTTAACATTGTTCATGACCTCATCCCTATCTTCTCGCAGAGCAAAGTAAGCAGCTTCCAGGATATTTTGTACCCGAGCCCATGGTACTGGTTTGGCAAGGTCGGCTACGACGAGGAGCGCGACACGACATGGGAGAACAAGACCAATAACCTATATTGGCGTGGTTCGACCACTGGCGGGTTCAGCCGGAATGGCGGGTGGAGACGCCAGCATCGGCAGCACGTTGTGCAACGCCTAAATGCGCCAGACAAAGCAAAGATCCTTATCAACCGCGGTCGGGAAGATGCTCCGGACTGGCAAGTTAAGGAAGTCCAGCGCCGCGACTATGCAGACTTAATCGACATCAAATTCTCACATGTCGGCCAGTGCGACCCCGGAGACTGTGACGCCCAAAAGGAGTTCTTTGACGTCGTCGAGCGCGTGGATGGTCAGGATGCATGGCAGCATAAGCACCTGCTTGACATGGACGGTAATGCTTTCAGTGGACGCTTCTACGCCTTCCTCAAAAGCCAAAGTCTTGTATATAAGATGGCTGTTTTCCAGGAGTGGCATAAGGAGTGGCTGATGCCTTGGGTACATTATATTCCGCTTTCGCTGCGGGGAGACGAGTGGTTGGAGCTAGTAAGATATTTCTCTGGCGAAGAAGAGGGCAAGATTCAGGCGCCGCGGATGGCAATGCAGGGGAGGGAATGGGCAAGCAAGGTGCTTAGGAACGAGGACTTTGAGGTGTGGTTTTTTAGGTTGTTGTTAGAGTGAGTAATCCCCCTTTTAAGCTCTTCCCGGATTCAACTCAGAGGTGTAATTCGCGAGCATCGTACTAACTTTCATACAGATACGGCAGGCTCATCGACGAAGATAGGGAGTTCATAGGATACCCAGGGCCTTAGGCAGACAGGCTCTTTGTAGTACATTTGTCTGGCTTAGGAGCATGGTTTCAGCGAGCATTGGACTTATGGCGTATTGTGGATCAGCAACCCTGTTTGGAGTTGATTGTTCTTTTTTCTTTTTTTTTTCTTTTTTTTTTTGGCGTACATTAGGGCCGGCAGTTACATAACTGTGCATAGGAGACAGCATTCCAGCCTTTCGAGTCGAAGTAGATAAAACTAGACTTTATTCAAGTTCACGTATTGGAGGCTACATTTAAGCAATTTTGCGGAGCACGGAACACCAAACCCCATTTCATCGAGGAACACCCAGTACGGCAAGCTTATTCAGGAAACACTCTCACACGTCTTTTACATCGAGATTCGCTAGCAGGTATCTATCTATTCTACGAACATCTGGTTATTTTCGTCCACGCCCAATCCAAAAAGCCTAAGACAACCACAGCCATTTCTACAAGAAAACCTCAAGATTGAACTCCAGCGTGCTCACAGGGTACGACAGCTCGAATTTCTGCAACACCGTAGGATGCAGGATTCCAAAGATGCCGATGATGTGATGTTTTCCGCCAATGTTAAGATGGATATTTGCCGCTTTCAAGAAAGTCGCATCTAATTTTGTCCCTTGCGTCAGTTTCCATTGCTCCGGTTATTAGACTTGTGAAGAGAGGGGTTGTATTCACTGCTTATTTCTTCGACCCAGTATCCCTCCAGCTTGTCATTCTTCAGCCTCTCTTCCCTCGTGATGAAGTTATTCTTAAGCATAAGCATGATGCGGTCCAGCAGTCCATGAACTACCTCGAAGCCGGAGCTCTTGCCCATCCAGGCAGCTGCGACGTGACGTTCGTTTCTCTGGATAAGCTCATCAGCGAAACAACACCCCAAAGTTTTTTTTTTTTAGTTTTTTTTTTTTTTTTTTTTGCAAACGTACACTCTTCCTCTCTTGGCTCATATCCTTGAACCCGACATCAGAGACCTCGAATATCTTGATCGGGACAGAGTGATGTTTATTCGAACCTATAGTTTTGAGCAATCCCGGAAGAAGCGTGGTTCTAACGATCTGATACTCTGCAGTCTTGGGGTTCTGCAGCCGTATAGCCGTTTCTCCATCATCTTTCCTGTTCAGCCAGGCAAAATTTTCGTCGTGACTACACAGGATCAGGGGCATGACTTCTAACCACCCCGCCATGGCGGCTTCAAGCCGGACAAGGTCGGTAAGTTTGTTGATGGGAAGGGGAGCAGCCGCTGAAGCTGTTTTGCTTGGATATACCCGTGGTAGTTTGTTGAATCCGCTGTGAAGATCTTTAGTGTTTGACGTACGCTTTGGTAGGTTTTGCATTTTACGAACTATGAGATCGCCAGGTCCTCAATTATGTCGGCTTGATGTAGCACATCTGCTCTGGTGATGGGTACGCTCACGGAGAGAAGGTTCTCATCACCATCTGTGGGCCGAACTGAGAGACCCATGCGCTCGAGTAATTCACATATTTCAGCTGGGGCTAAGTTGAGACCGCAAACCTAGGACATATTAATAAAACATTGATCAGTCGTTGAAGTTCTACTTACCTCATTAAGGTAGTCAATCTCAGCTTGCATCTACACATCGTCAGCTCAAAGTCTGTAACACTGAGCCATTCTTCTTACCTCTCGCGGTGTAAGATCGGGTTCCTCTCTCGATTCGTGGTTGTGGGGCGAGATGATCTTAATCGGCTCAATAGCTGAGGCGTAGGGGCCGAACATGGCTACTAATCTACAAGGAAGCGGTTAGAATTGAGAAAACCTCTAAACAGGATTTACACACATGTGATTTACAATGGCGAGCTTAGTCTTGTCCGTCGCGGTTATCTCGATCAGAACGTTCCGGGTTTTGAGACTTATCTCTAAAAGCGGTGATTAGCGCGAGAACCCACAACCCATATACACGGGGCAATCAAACTTGAATGGTCTCCGTTTATTATTGGGGGTAGTGATAGGACTGTCCGGTTAGAGTCGTCTGATGATTATTAGTGCGCGGGCATATTAAGACAAGTTTAGAAACTGCATACAGATGACTGGGTAAACAGGAGAATCCCGAATGATGTGCAGGAACTTCCCCAGGTGTTTATCATGGTCGTAGAATTCCATGAGTTCTGCACCATTCATCTTTTTCGTCTGGTTCAAGGGGATGAACTCTATCTCCTCCGGAGCAAGAGCTTCGTAAGTGAAAGGTCCCTGAACGGTGTCGAGATCATGTGTCCCTATGCTGACAAGTGTCCTCTGACGCGCTAGGTTCTGGTGCAATTTGTCCTGAAGGGCTATGAAGCTGTCGTACCGAGCCTGAGTAAACTCGATATCGCGTAAGATACAGCCTGCCACCAGAGGCCGAATCCTGGCAGTCTGTCTCCATCTTAGTACTCGCGTCTCCAGGGACAATACATTACACTCACGTCCTCCGTCACTGTTAACGTCTGCAATTCTCCACCAGGTGGCGGGGTCAGTGTCAGCTTTGGCAGCTTCTGCTTCCCCAGGAAGACTCTGTAACAAAGTTAGGTAATGCTCTGAAATTGGTGTATCACGCCGTGATTGATGATTACCGCAGATTGAGCGCAATGCCTTCGAAACAAAGCATGTCATATCTGTTGGCCGGAATCTCAATCCTCAGCTCCGGTGGCTTCGCCAGGTCCTCCGGCTTCTTGCTCTGACTGGTGTCCTCATCCAGCTCTATGCCAAACTCGAAACATAGCTCATCGAATTCCTCAGTCGTGTATTCTCGTCCCAGTGCTTTAAAGAGCTCTGCCTTGTCTACTGATATGGTAGGCATACTTCCCCCAAGTTTTAGCCGTGCCCAGGCCTAAATAATAGGCAGGAGCTTTTTATAGTCGTCGGCGTACTTTGTGGTGGGGTAATTCGAGAGGAGCGTCGAGGGCGTTATCGTAGGGTTCTGGGGCCAAATCTTCGGCTCGCGTATGGCAGATGCTTTCGAACTCAAGAAATATTTTATAGAAATTGATGGGCGGTTTTAGGGCAACGGCTGTCTTGTGTATTTTTTAAACTCTGACTCTGATTCCAACGTTTGAAGCAATTCGGAAAATTATTTCACCGGCGGGCATTTTCTGATTGAATCCTTCGGGGTGATTTACATTTACTTCGGGGCAGTCATATTGGAACATCTGGCCTTAGGATAGCGCAATCACATTGATAACACTACTGCGAAGGGAGGGAAAATTGACCATCAATCATGTTTACCGCCACAACCAAACCCAAAGCAGCCCAAAGTAGCCAACGTTAAATGACATGGCAGCAAACACCGGCGCCCAGAAACCGAGCCAAACGCCCTCCAAATGCCATCGAGAACAAGCTGCGAAAAGTTCTGTCCCCGCTAGGGTTTCCAACCTAATCCTAAGATACCCTTTATCTATCTGCATGAAGCATCTGGCCAGGCCCTCAAAGATGCCAGCTCCAATAATAATACCAGTTAATATGAGTATTTTCATGCCAGCCTAGAGAAAAGAAAGAAAATATCGTTTTCTTCCCCACCAGTCTAAGCTCAGCACAAGACCCTATATTTAGAGTCCGAAATAGAGATGAGGGTGGATAGAAGAGAACAAAAGCCTGTTTTCATGCCACAGGCATAGAAAGCCGCTGAAGATGCTCTAATCTTTCCAGTCCCACACCTGCTTGAGAAAGTGCTCCATGTTGACCTTTTTAGCTTTCATCTCAACCATCCAAGGGTGCTCGAGCATGCGCCAGGGAGTAGCACGGCGGGGTGGTTCTTTCTCGAGACTGCAATATTATCAGCAAAGTCACTGAGTGCGACCACACTTGAAGCGAGATTCAGAGTAATATGAAATACATACCAGCACTCAATGAAGTACTTGAAATTCTCACTCCACCGAATTCCATTTTCCGGCTCATCTTTAAGCTTCGGAATTGGCTGTCTTACAATGTACGTGAGTAAATCGATCAGTCCTGCCCTCGGATTCATCTCCGTGCCATCCGCGGGAAACGGAAAGCGGTGCTGTGCTACCTCAAGCAGTGTGACGCCCAGACTCCACACGTCGCTGGTAATAGTGTAGCTCTGGCCGGTGATCCGCTCTGGTGCCATGTAGTACGATGTGCCAATGAAGGTATTTGCATCTCCCTTCGTTCCGAACTCACCAGAGACGCCGAAGTCGCAGAGCTTAACTTGCCCATTGCGGCACAGGAGGATATTGCTAGGTTTGATGTCGCGATGGATGATTCGGTGAGAGTGGAGGTAGGTGAGACCATTCAGAACACCTTCCGCAACCTTGCCAAGGACTTTCTCTCCGGTCCGCCCGCCAAGCTTCTTCACTTCACGATAGACTGAGTCAAGAGATCCACCTTCGCAGAACTCCATGGCGATGCTGATAGTGCCTGTGCTGTCATCCATGAAGGCGCCATAATATCGGCAGATGTGGTCGCTCGCACAATTCTTGTTAAAGGATAACTCCCGCACTATCTGCTTCTTGACGTCGGGGTCGGGGTTTGTTGTTATGATCTTAGACGGATTGTCAGTCTTCTATATTGTAAGGGAGGCTACGACAGAGAAGTATACCTTTAATGCGAATACGGTCTTCCCACCCTTCAAAACACATTTGGTCACCGCACCTCCGGCGCCTTCTCCCAGGCTTCCACGCTCCTCAATCATCCCTTTAGCACTGGCAGCCCTCCAGCAAGCATCGTCCAAATCTTCAACATCCAGAGGCCGACCCTTCTCGATGGCCAACTGGGCTAGATCGGGCACCGCACCCATGCTATTTTCTCTCTCCATGGCAGGAGCACCTTCACTCCCACCCTGGGATATCGCCGATATCGGGTCTGAGCCTTGTGTTCTCGGTATCATTGGGAACCCAAGATTGTATGATGAAGCGGCAGATGTCGATCCATTGCCTAGCGCGCCATCCCCAAAACTACCTGATCTCGAGTGTCCACTTGCATCACTAGATCCTCCTGCCGATAAACCTGCACCGGTACCAATTTGTAGAGGTGGTAGTCCCCTTGGGTGGGGACGGCCTTCTTGAGGGGTGTGATTGCTGCCCATTGGCGTTGCCAGACGTAGTTGTGGTAAAGCAGGTCGGCTGAGGGATGGGGCGTCGGCGGTACCATTAACTACAGGTCGGACATTAGGAGATGGAGGGATAGAGAGACCAAGGCGGGGTGGACGGCCGCCACTGGCAGAACGGCCACCAGGCATTGGCGGGCGTAAAAGGGGAGCTGGGGAAGACATATTTGATGTAGGAGGCGGACTCGATGTGATTCCGTCTGTATCTTTGAAGTCCTGGAAAGACTGCATCTAAAACCAGAATAATTCCCCCTCAGTCAATAAACATAAATGCACGTTCCGATAGCCAGCCCTGCTTGCGGTAAAGCGGGATGGGTCCGACTGAGTCCTAAGACTCTAGAACTAGGCAAGCTGTGGCTACCCGTGACGTCGTCCAAAGCTTTAAGCTGTTTTTCTAGAACAAGTGTTGTAGAGCTGGTGTTGGTTTCAAGGTTGCGTACCGCAAAACCAACTCTGCTTGGGTCCAACAGATTGGACTAATGTACTCAGCCGGGAAATCTGACCGACTCGACTGTGGAGACCTGATGGTCTGATTTCTATGCGTTGTATGTGACTCGAGATGGTGCAGGATTGCTGCTCAGACGAAGGGGTAGTGACTCGGATGGTGCCGTCTGCCAGACTGGGAGCCAATACGTTAGCAATGCGAGCAACTTTCTTGCACAGCTGGCTGATCTTACTGTGTCTTGCTGGTCTTGGCCAAAGCCTTATCGGCGAGCAATGAAGCCAGGCGACGTCGAGATTATGGGAGGCTTGTGGGAAGAGCGGGACGCTGTGGTGGATGGAGGCGCGTGCGAGCCTTGCCTAGAAGTGGGATAGGCGGATAACACAGGCAGCCAAAAGCGACGGGGCCTCTCATGCGGCCAAAATAGGATAAGGATATGAAAGTTTGAGGGAGGAGGAGTGATGGGCGTGAGAATTGTAGAAGGTAGGTCAAGAGAGAGGTGTTGGAGGAAGCCAGCGAGGCCAGGCGCGGGACAGGCTGTTGGCGTTTTCCGGCCGACGTTGAGCTTTCACATTTACCACTGAGGCGTGGGTATGGGTGGATTCTTCAACTCGTTTCAAAACCCGCCTGAGCGCGACGTACAGCGTTCTTATTCGAGCGGCACGAAGGGCCTGTAGACAGGATAGGTGGAGGGAACGCTCGGCGCTCATCAAAGCCACACCCATGATATCTTAAGCCGCACGAGCCTCGTGAAGCATTTGATATCATTTCATTATTGCAGATTTCCAAGGGTCGTACCTAGGTATGCATGCACATCAGGGTAAGGCTGACCCCCCTCATCCGCCATGAGACCGTGGAACTTGCTCTGGAATACTGGACCCCTGGATCCACCCGAAAAGAAACACTCAAGAGGTGTCAAAGACTGCCAAACCTGGAAACCTACATTTGAAAGGGCGCTAGAAATGTCAAAAACTGGCAGAAGCTGACGTTGGACATGCTGCCATAGTGTATCGATTTCTGCGGCTGTGTCCAGCGCACCGTCCCCTCAATTCTGCATTGTTCTCGAATGGACGGGAGCTGAAAACATGGAACCACAAAGACCACAAGGACCATATTACGGTGCTCTGTTTCCTGCATCACATACCAGGCCCCGCTTGAGGCCCAGGGGATGGAAACAATAATTCAAAATGGCTGCGGTTTGAAGGTCTGCGGTCTTCTGCAGTCTGCTGTAGTTTGCTGCACGTTTAGATACGTTTTGACACGTCGTCAAGACAAACTGGGTGGGAAGACATGCTAAATCTTTGAAGTCAAGGGAAGGTCAACAGTCTCGGGTATCAAGAAGCGCCTACAGTTCCGTCATCGGATCCTTCGACAAGTTTTACGTTGATGAACTGTGATGAAATATCGAATGATGTTGCGCTGAGGATTCCACGAGGAGAATAAGGGCGCTTCGAGCACTCCAACCACCTCGGTCGCTGGTGCTCTTGAGTTGGTTCCTTCTGGTTGGTGGATGAGTAAGTGCCCCTGCTGCGCTCCAAACGAGGGCCAAGGGAGAAGCCGAGCAGAGCCCCCTCTGCACTGAGACTCCAATATTAGAAACCTTCTACAAAGAAATACGACTCTTAACTTCTTTCTTAGACACGATATCATTGATCACCCCAAGGATACAACTTGAAGATTTCCAAAAGTTCATACGTGCTGGTATCCAAGCCTCCACCATGTTACAGAGAGTCATGGATAAAGCTACTTTTTCGGAAAGCCTCGGTCTTGCGGCTGCATATAGTGCAGCATGCTGCGCACCGCTTTAGGAGACCCATGTTACACAAAACTCAACAGACGTCGAAAATCGTTCGATTGCATATCTCAGATCGAATACGCAAGATAGCAAGGCGGATGCTGCCAACGCGGCCCGATACCTTCCTTTTGAATTGCTCCAAAAGAGAGTTCTCAAGAGCTGATTTGGAGCATTTGAGAACCGCTCTCGAACTAGGCCATATCTGGAACTGGAAATAACGTTATATCGTGATTTCATTGGCCGCAGACCGAAAGCTTGCTTTAACCAGAGAAACAATTAACATGTGAAATAGAACTGCCATCTCCCGCGGAACTATAGGTGATTCATGTGTAGAATGTGATGTTGATTGAATTTCGGTGCCGGTTAACTCGTGTGGAATATCCGTGTTGAGCACGAACCAGGCAAGGATGGGTAATAGCGTTATTAAATGACCTCAATTCGCGTGATCTGCACACATGTCGATATCTGCTCTGAAGGATGTAGGCTTCCTAGAATCTCGCCCATCCATCACAACTCAGAGTGCTAGTTTTTATGTTCAAACAAGGCAAGCCTGGCATCGATGGATTGTCTTCGCAGAACAATGGCTCGATGGGAACAGAAAAAGTGGAACACCAGGGTGGGGTACCTTTTCTATTGGCGTATAAATCCACAACTACAAGATAAAGTAACATTATAAGAGCTATGATGATAGCCTTAAAGTAGCTAATATATTCTACTAAGTCTAAAAGTGTAAAATTTACTTGTTATTGCCACATGTAGCTCTAAACAAGCACGACTTTTCTGACCCTCGCTTAATTGGGTGATTTGGTATGCCCTCCCACGGAGAATGGTTTCTCCGACTCTTGAATATCCTCAACTGTCCACTTCCAAGATTCACTTGCTTTGCGCCTTCAGCATGAAGCTTGCTCGACACGCTCATAAACGAATTCTCTACTACCTTTAGAAGTGTTCTACATTTCCGTCAGTGCCCGCTAATCATCAAACATCGGTAAGAAATGGTAGGGGGTCTTCCGGCCTTGTGCACGCTCCCACCTCATGCATAGTTTACACCAAAATTCCCCACCAATAAAAACGTTATTTTCAAAATTGCTATAAAATAACTTTTAAATGTTAATATTAACTTATCATCCTTTTAAGCTTTATTATTGTAAAGAAGAATAGTCAAATAACTTCATAAATATTAAATATTTTTAATACTTAAGAGTATAATATATTAAATTTAAAGTGTTCTATTAAGGCGTTAAGTTTTTAGGTAGAGAAGAAAAGCGTGCGCAAGGTGGGAGCGTGTACGAGGCAGGAAGATCTTCTACATTATAGAGATGAACATACGATTATTGAGGGTCGAGTTATTTGTGAAAATTCGAAAAACAGCTGGTGGGAAGAAAACGGAATAAAGGCTGCAAAATGAGGATAGGAGATCAACAATTGGGGAAACTGAAGGCGAAGTAAGAGAAACTTGGGCCATATCGCCAAGCAGAGCCCGAGAATAACCATCAAATTAAACCAACATTCGGCTGATGCTCACTTCAACTAGCATACGCCGGCATTACCTTTCAGCTGCGATGGCTCTCTCATAACTATCTTGCTACGTTGTCCTCCATATCGCGATTTGCCCTCAATATCGCGCCTCGAAGGCCTCTCGCGAGCTCAATTGCACACTGATTATGTACATCTGTCTCATTCATATCACCATCCTTATATATCTTGTTTCAATAGTTTAGCAAAGGCCTTCAAATTCACAAATATTCCATTCCCCATCCGCCAACCTCACCCAACCCGTCATACCCAATAGGACAGTGATCAGAGACAAAGACACCGATTCAAGTTCTCGTAAAACAGCAATCTTCTCCCATAAGAACACCGCCAACCCAATCCAGCCATATGGTGCCAAGCTTAAAAAGCCTTCACCCTCGCCTCCTTGTATAAATCCTCCAGATCCGAGCCCTCCGAGCCCCAGATCTCATTCTCATCACTCTCATTCAAAATCTCCCAATCATCGCAGCGCTCCCCATCGTCAGTCAGATTGTGCGGATGAGGCGGAGTCAGATGCATATCAGAGAGAGTATATCTCAAAGATTTCTCATCAGTGGAAGCATGGCGACGGAGTTCTTTCTTCAGCGGCATGTTAAAGCGCGGTTTATGGTCGGGAGACTGCTTTCGATATGGAGACTGCCTGCGGGCATGACGTGCAGCACGACGGGAGATACTTCGCTACGTCAGCTATCTTCCCGAACGTCTTCGCCGGGAGCTCTAGCAGATTAACAGAATGTATTTTCACTTACGGGGTTTTAACATCCTTTTTCGGCTTCTTTCCCCCCTTGAGAGCCTCCGCGAGAGCCTTCTCAAGAATCTCACCCTTATTAGAAGTACCTCTCTGAATCGCCGCGTCGACCTCGCGATCGATATATCCTCCCTTCGGCGCCCTTGCCGTATACACCTGGCCCGAGCCTTTCTTGGTCGGGATGTTGAAAATGACACGCGCGCCCTTGTCGGCGCGGAACTGCCATGCTGGTGTAGCTTTCTCGAGAGCCTTAGGACCAGCGTGAACCAGAATCTTCTCGTAGGAGCCCACCTAACACATACCCTGCGTCAGCCTCCCTAAAAATAACATGCCCCCACACCTGTACCTGCCGCAAAAAAAAAGGTAACATGACAGAGAGTTTTTTTTTGGGGGGGGGGAAGAGGAACTCACCAGCAAAGTCTGCAAAGGAATATAGCGCGGATGCTTAATGTCCAGCACGCCATCCCTGCCAAACCACTCCGGCTTAAAGATGTGGAAGAACTGCTCGTTCTGCGCCGAGCGCGAGAGTGGTACCCACCATTTCTCTATGACGAATTGCTGCTCCTTGCTTAGCTTCTTCTCGTCGGAATCCTGCCACTGGATCCATTCAGCAGGAGTGTTCTCGGTCTTGCTGGAAGTGGGGGGGATCTCGGATCCGGAGGTAGCGGTGGCCATGACAGTTAGTGTTGTGAGTGTTATGAGTATGCTCCCCGTTTTAACGGGTTTGTATGCTTTTAGAGTATATTTCTGTATGTGGATGGTGGAAAGGTTGTTGTGCTTTTTGCGCAGTTGACGTTGTAGCATGTAGAGGAAGTTAGTGTATGAAAGCTGTGGTTGTCAAGGAGGAAGAGGAAGAGGTGGAGTTGGTGCGCTAGAGTGGTTCTCATGGCCATGAAAGTGTTATTAGTGAAGGTGGCGCAGCAGGCTCTTGACATCATGTGAATGGGATGTTGTTCATATTGCAAAGGTGGTTGACGTGGCTGCTGGGTGAAGAAAGGAGGTGTTTCGCAAGGCGGGATGTGCCAATGAAAAACAGGTGAAAAGATGTGGTACAGATGGAATTTGCGCTGGAAGGCCTTGAAACGTTAAGGGAATGTGGATGGAGGTGGGCGGATATGTTGGGGCTTTAGGAGGAGGGGGAAGTCGTATTTCCAGGGCTTTGGGGGCTCATGGTGCGCGAAACTAGATAAGCAGCGACAAGGTCGTTAATAGTAAGGCAAAACAGGCGAAGGTAGCTTCGAGGACGTTAATATATGGCATTTAGGCTGTTTTAATAGTACTTAAATAGGAGAAGAGTAAGTTAGCAGCTCACCAAATACTGATGTCTAGAAAAAGTATCAAAGTACGCTAACCCAAAGCAAGTCAGCGACAACAATCTCACCAATAGTAGAGTGTAGCGCACCAGACTAGTTTCGAGTCAAATAGGATATAGAAATGCCAGTCAATCATTGTGACTCAATTTGGACTACTCTTCCAATACTCCCGCCAAAGTCATTGTATTAGAACAAAGTCAAGACCTCCAAGATCTTCCTCACAAACACCTATGCTACTCCAGAATGCCAAATCCGATACACCCCCTACATTCCTTAACACCCCCCTGCTTGACTTTTGCACATTTATTGGCCCGCCATCATCTACTCTCTGTTTTCGTCTACCGCGGGAGCATCGAGGAAAAAATGTGTGTTAAACGCAACTATAAAAAACAGAGAGTGTCAGCTCGTCAGAAATCGAGACGCGTGAATAGGAACTCATACTTTGACCCTCCACATCAATGCGAAGCCAAAGCGCATATCCTCCCTTGTGAAAGTCGAATTGCCACTCCGGCTCCGCTTGTAGCAGGCTGTCGTGGTCCCAGTATCCCAGCAGTAGATAAGCGTACAATTTGGACTAATGAAATATGGTCAGTAAAATGGTAGCATAAAAGAAGAACGCAACAAAGCAGAGGAGAATTAGGCACGACTTACGAGCTTGTACTTCATGCCGCGCAGTTCATCTTGATTCTCCTGTGAAAGCATCCAGGAAGAATCGCAGATCTCCAGTTTCAGAAGCTCCTCTTTGCTCTTCTTCTCCATTGCGTATACAAACTCTGACGCTTTCGGATATTGGGTGGGTAATAGCATGTCAAATGGGAGAGGTATGCGGTATGGATGGATGTAGAGCTTATGTAGCGCGTTGTATTCGGTTGTCTTCTTCTTCTCAGGGTTGGCAGCCAAAGCGCCCGGTCTACCCCAGCCTGGCTCCCAAGCATTCGGGGCACTGGCAGAGGCACAACGACTTTCTATATCCATTTTTTCGCGCTCTTTCGCTTTTAGCTCGTACTGGACTGCGATTGAAGATCCGGAGGGCTCCGCCGGATCACTGTCTGCATTTCTCATGATGTACATCTTGGCGTTGATGGTAGACTCGAGACCTCGGTGATTCGGAGTCGGGAGGTGTCTTGTGGTGGTAGTGAAGATGAATAGAGACGTCGATGACCGCTCAGGAGGTGGCCTGTGGTGGAGGAAGGAGAGGAGTACGAAGAAGAAAAGCGTCGATGTTTGGTGGTTGGCAGCGAAAAGTGACAGGTAGCTATGAAGGAGGTATTGGATGAAGGAGGTATTGGATGAAGGAGGTGTTGGATGAAGGAGGTATTGGATGAAGGAGGTATTGGATGAAGGAGGTATTGGATGAAGGAGGTATTGGATGAAGGAGTTGGGATGGTTTCCTTCAAATATTCACGTCCTCATGGCTTGATGCTTGAAGAGTCGCCGGTAAAGGTTGTCCGACAGCCGTCGCCAGCAAGACAACTGTCTCCTGTCGAACTATCTCACCGCCTCATTTGCCACAACAATAACAGAAACACTCTCATATATTGTTTAATAGACCTCTTCTCTCTGTTACATCCCCGAGACGGAAAGCTGTGATAAAACGAACATTGAATCATTGTATGAGGATCTTCACCACTTACACCATGCAGAACTACGGGGTATGTCCCACAAACGACAACCGTCTGCTTGAATGAGTTACAGCGGCGAAGTCCAATAAGCGTTCTCTTCGACAAATGGTATCGCAAGGCTTTCGGCGTCGACAGCACAATAACTCTTTGTGCAGCCACAATCTACCGCCGAGATTCGTATTGTTCTGACGGAGACGCATCGTGGAAGTAAAGGCATAACCTAATGCGCGCAGCGCGATTTTGAACACAACAACCCTCGCTACATAGAATCGAGACAGGTGACTGAGGTTAGCTACATTAAAAACGTTAAGGTATAACAACATTCTTAGGTCGTGTTAGCCTACTAGAGTAACCTTTTCTACAAGTTTGAAGATTGAGGAACCGTACCGAATGAGGTTTCATATAAAGAAAGATAACACTCCAGAGGCGATATTGGTATTAGTTATGCTGCTCGAACTGCAGCCAGTACTCGACACCGCGCAAACCTCATCCGAACTCGGCCATCTAAGTGTCTTCAATAAGATCAGCTAATGCCGTATTCGGAGCATGAATCTGCCCTGCTCAGTTTCGATGGATAGAGGGCGTCCAACGAAGTCGCTCCCCTACAAGTCAGAGACTCAGCACAGGCGTCCGCAGAGGACTGGAACGAATATTGGTGCTGCTTCCGATGTGTTCCCGAGCTTTATACTAATTTGATTTTCTCCATATAGTTCCAAGATGCCAATTGTGGGACAGTAATATCACTGCAGAAGTTCATGCCGGAAAAAAAAAACTCTTTAGTTCGTGATTCACTTGGACGAGGAGGCCTTTCGATCAATTGGAAATAAGTATTGGAATATCCAGGCTTTCTGAATCGGATTTGAATGGAAAAAAGACCAAGGAATAACGGGTACTCGAACCATGGGCATTTGAGACCGGAAAATATACCTAGAGAATCGGATATCAACTTTTCCGCTTCTCATCATTAGTTGTGCGCATACGGGCCTGGAAATTGTCATACATTACCACAAGTCTCAATCATTGTGCGGATTCAAATCGCAAGAGCGGTGCGGCGAAGCTCCTGAAAGAGTAATTTATCACGGAAGTCGGCCAGCTTCGGGGATGACAGTGCAGGAATATTAAAAGGATGAAGTACCATTCCGTTTCTCGAACACTATGGACGAGCGTAGTGCTTGTCAACAGGAATCAAGCCACTTCCCCAGGTGATGGCAGAGCAACAGGCGATGATTTGGCTGTAGGTGATAGCTTGTCCGCAACCTCCAGCTGGAAACCAAAATCCTGCGGTGGTGTCCGTGCAAGCCCTAATCCTTGGAGGTGCTCAATGTCCCGGGTCTGTTGGAATATCCCTCTTACGGTGCATGACGCCGGCACGACTTTTGACTGCCGTTGATTGTGCGTTCGGAGACAGTATGCTAATTGCATAGTGCTGTCCGAGTAAGTCCCAATTCCTAAAAGTCTCCAGAATTTCTGTCTGCTTTAGAAATTTATGGTTATCCCTCTTCTCGTGGATGACTCCTGCCACGACCTTTGGCTCTCGTCCATTTGGGAATGATAAGCAAGCTCGAGCTGCGGCGTTGTTTGAGAATTCATGGTCTGATCCATCCGCTTGTCTCTAGTATCTTCGCATACAGAACAGATGGCAGAGGTAGCGTAGGAGTCAAGCTGGTGGGCCGGCGGCTGTGCAGGGTCATAGTCGTTACCTGCGGAAGTCCTAATCAGTCAAGTCTCTCCAAATCAGCGCTCAAGCACGATTACAGCCTACTATTGTCACAATTCGCACTACAGTCAAAGGGCGAATTCGTCTCGATGATGCAGAATTACCGCTTCTACTGTTCTCGGGCATGAAGTTGTGTATAGATTGCTGTCCAAGTTGACCGAAGGCACGGATCAGACGTGGGTAACAACGCGAGTCGCGATATTCAGAAGTGGCGGAGCTAAGGAACATTCTTTGAGGCTTGCGTACCGATTCCTTGGTGCTTCCGAACTTCGGTTCAGAGGATCTGTACGCGAATGGAGGATGGTATTGGGCGAAGATTGGTGAAAACTTGGAGTTCTGGGGATGATCGTGGCGCAAATCCCAACCCCACAAAGCGGCATCCCGACAGCCTTCCCTCACACTGACAACCAACAAGCCAACCCAGGATATGACTATGAAAACTCTCGCATATTCGCACAAGCTCGCATTAGAAAAAATCAAACATCACGAGATTCGTATTAGCAAAGCGGCGGACAAGCAGGGTTTGAAACGACCACCTTTTCCCGAACCTAACTTCCACTAATCAGCTATCGTACGTAGGTACCCTGTTGACACCTCAAATTCGATTGAAAAGGCCCGCTTTATTACAGTATTCTTACAAAACAAAGGGTGGAGCTTCATTGAGCTTGCCTTGGAATAGATAAAAGTTATTACTGGGAGAGAAGGCTGCAGCCACAAACCACGGTATCAGAGAGAATTACTCTTTACAAGAAAATCTCCAGAAGATTCCCATTTCCAACTAAATCAAAAGATTTCCGTTCCCTACTGAAAACTCCCTTGAGCGCCAAGCTATTATTCCACGTCGCTTGACCCGCTTCATGTTACTACGATTGTACCACAAGGACCACAAGCTAAACAAACTATAAGAGCGCCCTTGTCTCAATCTCATAACAAGTTATAACGACCTGAATAGAAACACTCGCAATCCTTTTTCTACCAGAAGCTGATGCAGCTGCCGCCAGAGTTAGTATTACTGCAAAGAGGTGGTACAACAAGGAGATGAAGGCCAACCCCTTCGTCTTCTTTCACTAGATGGAGAAGGCGTCAAAGGCTTGACCAGCCTGAGACTACTCAGAAACTTTCTGATAGCTGAAGTACAAACCAGGCAACCCAGTCCAGCCATGCAAGTATTTTGATCTCATTGGAGGAATCTCATCCAGCGGGTACGCATTCTAATCACAGGAGCATGAACATGAAAAAGTTGCACCGACAGGGGGCACAAACGGGCTTATTTCCATCGTGCTTGGTAGGCTATAGATGACTATTGATGAGGTAATGGATGCGTATATCAAACTGTCGCCTCTGATATTCAAGAAGGCCTGGTGGAAACAGAGCAAGCCACGGAAGCTCTTTGGTGCTGAAACCGAGCATTGTTGGTTCGACTCGAAGAATCTAGACGAATTTATGAAAGCCATACTCGGGGGGCAACATTTACCGGCCGGACTTAACCTAAAAGAGTGAGAAGAGCCAAAATGTCCAGTGTAAGATATAATCCAGAGGTCGAAGGGGGTCAAAAGCAGAAAGCAGTTTAGAGTTGACATTGTTAGTTCTATTTACACAGCCAATGTCTATTCAACGCAGACCGAACTCCTGCTCTCCTATACCCGCATATTGGCCACCAAAACTACAATTGCACTCTTTGTGAAGCCGTACTGGCAACATCAGCGGTACCTCTGTTCTTCGAACCAGTGACAATTAAGGATCCCCCAACAACATTTGTTGATGGGGAGCTAAAGATAACCATCTCATTGAATAGGTCGTGAATGAAGCTGCTGGTCTCTGGGCTAAAAGGAAGATAGGCTATGTAGTCTCTATTGGGACAGGGATCAAGATAACCTAAATTTTTGACCGGCACAAATCACCACTCTACAAAGTTCTTTAGATACTTGCGGACATTGCCACAAACGCAAATACCAAAGCTCGCATGTTCAAGTAGTCTTCCAGGGGAGATGAGCTCCTCCGAGCGGGCAAATACTTTACGGCATGCAAGAGATTGGCTTGGATGATTCCGAAAGATCTAACTATATGCTTTTTATGACCACGCCATAGGCTCAGGGCATGGGATATTGATATTGAGAAATGCGCGGAAGCTCTAGGCGGCTCGCTCTTTGAGTAGGAGATGAAATAATTCGCGGGGCCATCGGAAAAAAGCATCACCTCAGTTATGTACATACGTGACCAGCGACATTAGATGTTAAAAACCTTTGAGAATGTTCTCGGGACAGACTTATACCAATGGATGTTCTTTCATGAAATGGGATCTATCGTTATGTGAACAGAGGTGCTTAGATGTAGCTTTTACCTCGCTGTGAAGCTCAGCAGAAGCCTAGTCATAGTCTTCTATGCAAAAGCAGTCAGCGATACCTATACAGATCTCTGCCATCCTGATAGAAGAGTAACACGCCCTGTGAACGACAATGAATCGAATGAGTGAGTTGCAAGCACGCTAATGCAGAGACTAACTCTACATTGGTAATTGCAGCCGACAGATTCGCTACTGCCTAGGTGCGTCCAGTCTAGGAAGGACAGTCATATCGGCGGTTCACTTCGGTGGTGCGTGGTGTTAAAGAGTTATATCCGATTCCTGTCCAGACACCCAGAAAGGAAGAGGTATATAAGGTCCAAAGAACCTCCGCTTTAAGTTATAAACAGTAATAATTATAAGACATATAAAACATTCACAATGGCATCATCTGGAGCGTACGATAAAACGGTAGTCAACACCGTACAGCGGTACGGCAAAGAGAGGGGTAAACCACCTCTCTATATTCTCAAAACCCCTTCCCCATTCCCCCCAAACAACGCTGAAATGAGTAAAGCCCTCCAAACTGACAAACCCCTCTAGCATCCTACGACTACAAAACCATCCACCAGATAATCGACAGCACCCCTGTCCTCCACGTCTCCTTCAACCCCGCCGCCACCACCTCCGACCCCTTCCCCGCCATCCTCCCCATGATCGGCTGCACTGGCTCCTTCGCCTCCCCATCCGCCGACCCCGCCGCCGGCCCGTTAGACCTCTACATACATGGTTATGTCTCCTCGCGCCTCATGAAATCCCCCTCCACACACCCCTCCGGCACGCCCGTGGCTGTCGCCGCAACGCTCTTAGATGGTCTTGTGCTAGCTCTCACGCCTAACCACCATAGCTGTAATTTTCGTTCTGCCATCGCCTTCGGGTATGCTGTTCTTGTGACGGAGGAGAAGGAGAAGTTGTATGCTATGCAGCTTATCACGGATAATATGCTGCCTACCCGCTGGGCTAATAGTCGTATTCCGCCGACAAAGGCGGAGATGACGAGTACGAGTGTGCTGAGAGTCAGTATTAGCCATGCGAGCGCTAAAGTTAGAGCTGGGGGGCCTGGGGAGGATCGCGCGGATTTGAAGGATGAGGAGTTGAGGAAGAGGGTGTGGACTGGGGTTGTGCCGGCTTGGATTCAGTGGGGGGAGCCGATCCCGGCTGAGGGGAATAGGGTCAATGAGATGCCGGAGTATGTGGAGGGCTGGAGAAATGGGGAGAATAGAGATGGGAGGGTTGGGGCTTATGAGGCAGCGATGGAGAAATAGGGGGATTGGGAGTGGAAAGGGTGTCTTTGGGTGGTTTTGCTGAGCCAGACGTGGGAGATGAACGGTGGATATGTTCGGCCCATTCCTGTGGGGTGCGGCATTCTATAGGACTTCAGGGTTGCAGAACATTTGGACGGCCTAGGATTTATGAGATATGAAAGCTGGAATACTGAATGTTTGTGCTAACAAGCTTATATCTTCTCAGCCTAATGCCCATCAAAGTGTCGAAGGACTTCAGCTAGAAATGTGCTTGTCCAAGAGTCAACAACAAAAGGCTGCGGAACGATGCTCAATTTTTACTTTGTGACAAGAAGTACTAGCCTCGCAACTTCCCTACCAACGAGCCCATAACTATCAATACTGCTATCAACGCGCCCTGCAGAGGCGCAAAGATGACTGAGCGTACAATGACTGCGGTACCTACGAGGCAAAATATGACAGGTATTACGAGCAGAGGTCGGTAGGGACGTTGTAGGTCAGGTTCACGGTAGCGTAGAATAATGAGTGCGATGACTGTGGAAACGTAGAAGACATATTCTGCCATTCCTACAACATAGCAAGGTTAATTTTGGGCTGATGAACTATGAACTAAAGACTTACCGACGAATGTGAGGAGAGTCGGGAAATCCCCTACGGCAATGTATGCCGCAGTGACGGACATGCTGAGAAGCATCGCGATGCTATAAAGGGGTTCAGAATAGCCAGAACTCGGTCAAGGGGTTGAGGGTTTACATTGGCGCATCCCATTGAGCATCAAGAGCTGTGGGATTCTCAACTACGTTTGTGCCGGGCAGGTCTGAGGTATTAGAGATAAGCGGTTCTCTTTCACTGGGGTGCGGGTCCCGAGCTTCATTGCGATGGCGCTGCTTCCTATTGAAACACCCAGGAACCCCCTTATTACCAAAGAGCTGTGGGAGGTAGCCCCTTTGCGACGCGGCTACGGTGAGTCTACCTACCGAAAACAAATTGCTCGTTATCGCACCGGCGCATGAGAGGGAGACAAGAATTGTGATTACAACTCCAGCGGGATATCCTAGAAGTGACTTTGCTGCGGTCTAGATCATCCAGGATATGGCTTTAGTATTCGACAAGTTCTGAAACAACCGCAGTGAGATACGTTACATACCACAGCTACCGCACTACTGGAGCCTAATAAGTCCCATGGTAGGAGAATATAGTAAGACGTATTTACAAGTTCGTAACAAGCCAATACCACGATCATGGCAGAATGGATAGCCAAAGGGAGAGAGCGGCCTGGATCTCGTATCTCGCTTGCGACGAAATTTGCCTTGCGAACATCAGCTTTCATAGATTTTCTGGTGGATATGATGTAGATATAGCATAACACGACTCCACTCACACTATCCCATCCATCGTAAGCCCATAGACTAGCATAAATGGCAGCGGAGTAGTGGCCCAACAACTCCCACCACCCTATCTCTGTCCAATCGATAGGAATGCCGCCAGATAGGTTGGGCCTTGAATGAAACCAGTTCTTCGAGTACCAATCTGTACCGCCAGAGGGTGCAGCAGTAGGTTTGACAACATGAATAATGAGCACAGAAACCCCAGCAATGACAATCGTGAGTACGGTAGTCAATTTGATGACTGTAAAAGACTCACTTGCCCGCAGAGTTGTCTTCGTACTAATTGAGTTAAGCAACACCATCGCCACTAGAGCAGATATAGCAAACAGTTTGAGCAGCCAGCCTTCTGGTACTCCATCTTTGGGCAATCCGGCCACGGACATGATAGAGTCTGCGATTACGATGCTCTGAATTGCCATAGAGGAAGGTTTGACGGCTATGATGTATATCCAAGCCATTAGGAAAGCGTACGTATCTCCGTAGACGTAGCGGAGGTATTCTTGCATACCGCCATTAAGAGGAAGTGCGGCACCGAGTTCGGCGAATGATGCAGCTCCGGCCCATGATAGCAGGCCTCCGATCAGCCATATGAGTAGAGCGACCCCTGGGGATGGCACGTTACTATCAACTTGAGCCGGAGATGCAAATATTCCAGACCCAATTTGGAGGCTAACTAGCACAGCGAACGCGTGGCGGGTGGACAGCTGTTTCGGGGAATCATTAGACTGGATGTCTTCATGGTGTCGAGTTACTGATGATGGTGTTGTTGTTGAAGTCGGTGATGTTTGAGAATTGTCCCTATCTTCGCCATCCTCCACTGACGATGTGATCTTGCCTTGGTGCTCGTTCATGGCCTGTATGTCTACTGGAGGGTATTTCAAGGAAATGTCTGCAGTGTCCGATACATTGGAATAGTTTCAGCTATTGTCACAAGAAACCTTATGAAAGACTGGTCTTTTGCTAGTTAGGAACGTGCAGGAAAGGAGAAAATGACGAGCAAACAGAATGCTCACCCATCAATCATCTAGTCAGAGAGGAGATGTGCCATATATTTGGTTAAGCAGGATATATCACTGTTTCAGATAGAGAAGGGTGAAAGCGGAGTGAGAAGGAAAATAATTAAATGGACAGCCAGCGAGCCCCCGCCACACCTGGGCAGCATGTGGCTCAACTTCCTGCGTCAACGCCATTCTAACAACCAACGAAACACCAACCCGCCGAAGCGCACAACCCACCGCATCACCACCAACATAGCACTCATCCACTATAGCACCATCTACGACCCTTCACAACCCGCATCATTGGGGTAGACAACTACCTGGACCCATACAGCTACGCCCCACTGAGCCCATCTACTTTCGCCTGAATTTCCCGCTGTGCCTGCCTCATCATCGCAAGGTACGCAACCACGATTTTGCGCCAAGTTTTCACCTCCCGTGTCTCAAGAGGCTTAAAATTCCTCAGGTCTGACGGAGCACGACCTCCCTGCTCGTGTATTGCTACGACTCGTCTTGCTCGCCTCTACCGCCAAATACCTCACCAACCCCAAAATAGCAAAACATGGAGGGCGCGAATCAAAATGACGAGCTATACCCAATCGCGGTTCTGATTGATGAGCTCAAGCATGACGATGTGTTGTTACGATTGAATGCCATTCATCGCCTTTCCACCATTGCCCTGGCTCTGGGGGCGGACAGAACGCGAGATGAGCTGATACCCTTTCTTGACGGTATGGCAGACTTGGTTTTGAGATGAAACAATGGGAACTGCGCTGATATTTTCAAACAGAATCTGTGGAAGATGAGGATGAGGTTCTGACCGCATTGAGCGAGGAATTGGGCAATTTTGTTGAATATGTGGGAGGGCCTGAATACGGGCACGTCTTGCTCTCGCCCTTGGAGAATCTGGCGGCAATAGAAGAACCTCTAGTTCGGGAAAAGGTATATTTGTGCAGGAATCATGCTATTTCGGCATCTACTAATAAACCCAGGCAGTGGAATCTCTGAACAAAATTTGCGAGCAACTCTCACAGCAGCAGATCGAAGAGTCCTTCATCCCACTCGTCGTTAGGCTGTCAAAGGCGGATTGGTTCACATCAAAAATATCCGCGACCGGCCTATATAACATTCCCTACACACGAGCCACGCCTCCGTCCCAGGAAGGGCTCAGGCAACAATATGGAGCACTCGTTCACGATGATACACCAATGGTCAGGAGACAAGCGGCAAATAACCTGGCGAAGTTCATCAAAACTATGCCAGCGGCAATTGTTATAGACGAAATGATTCCTCTTTTCCAGCATCTCGCGGGAGATGACCAGGATAGCGTGAGACTTTTAACCGTGGACATACTCATTGCGATTGCCGAAGCAGTCCCAAAAGAGCAGCAATCGAGCCACGGTGTTTTACTTACAGCACTGCGAAGCCTGTTTGAAGATAAGAGCTGGAGGGTGCGGTACATGGTTGCAGACCGGTTCGAGAAGGTAGTTTTCTGTACCACTGCGGTTTTATAATAGAACTAACAGCTGTCGTTAGATCGCAAAAGCTGTCGACGAAGAGGTAGTCAACCGAGATTTGGTCCCAGCTTTTGTGAAGCTGCTCAAGGACACCGAAGCGGAGGTACGGAGCGCAATTGCAGGACAGATTCCTGGTAAGCCGATGACTGTTTCGTCAAATGTCATGCATGATGCTTGAAACTAACAACAAATAGGTTTCTGCGCTTTACTCGAGAGTGAAACTCTTCTCCACGAAGTCATGCCAAGTATAGAGGAACTTGTTTCGGACCAGTCACAACATGTTCGAGCAGCTCTTGGCACCCAAATTAGCGGACTGGCCCCGATACTTGGAAAGGATGAGTATGGTGGCCGCATTCATTTTTTGATACTGCCTATTAACATTAAGCTAGAACCATCTCACATCTCCTACCAATGTTTCTCCAGATGCTTAAGGACGAATTCCCAGATGTCCGGCTGAACATAATTTCGAAGCTTGAGCTTGTCAACAATGGTAGGGGCACTGTCACGCGATCAACTTCCGGAAACAACTAACCTTCGTCATAGTCATTGGCATCGAGCTCCTCTCACAGTCTCTCCTACCCGCAATCGTGCAGCTGGCTGAGGATAAGCAATGGCGCGTTCGACTGGCCATAATCGAATACGTTCCCCTTCTCGCTTCGCAACTTGGCGTTAAGTTCTTCGACGAGAAGCTTAGTAGTCTCTGCATGAGCTGGCTTGGTGACACCGTCTTTTCAATCCGAGAAGCCTCTACCCAGAACCTAAAGAAGCTCACCGAGGTCTTCGGGGTGGAGTGGGCAAACGATGCTATTGTTCCCAAAGTCATGGCTATGGGTCAACACCCGAACTATCTCTACCGCATGACAACTTGTTTCGCCGTTTCTGTAAGTCTATTCTAGCCTAGACACACTCTTCTATGTTCCGCCACTAACGTCAAACTAGACCCTCGCACCGGCCCTTAGTCTCGAAGTAATTGAAACATCGATCCTCCCAATGATGAATAAACTTGTCAACGACGAAATCCCCAATATCCGCTTCAACGTCGCAAAATCCTATGCCATTCTCATCGATACGCTCAAGCAACTACCCGAGCAAGGCACCGTGCTCGCCCTCCAGAAAGCGGGCACGCCCGGCACAGGCTGCCCGAAGGGTCATGATCTCATCACCAAGCAGATTCTACCAAATCTAGAGAAGCTGCAGCAGGATGACGATGTCGACGTGAGGTATTTTGCAACTACGGCTGCACAAAGCTTTGCAGACGCCATGCAGACATAGGGTTAGGTATCCGACGAGTAACGAGGTTGGGATTTGGACAGCAAGGTCCACTACGAAGCATTGATTGACACTAATGAGACGGTCGACTTAGTTTGATTGATAGGAGTGAGAGGGTGAAACCAGGCATGGCTGTGCATAAGACTGGCGGTTTGGGGGCGCGAGAGCAGGGAAATGCGTGGCATGGAATTGCATCCTTCATAATTCTCCGTTCTGGACCTCAGTGACAGCACCGGCTATCTCGTCCATTCTTGTGTCCGTTAATGCCTTTTGTCAATTTCTGACTGTGTACGAGATATGAAGAAAGGCGGAAACTAAGACTACCCCTGTTTAGACATGAACTTTTTACTCGAAAGAATGAACTTTTTGGAGTTTTGTGGACATGAAACGCCCAAAAAGTGAATAGTTGGTATCAATCGCAATCATGACGATATCTATCTCCATCTAACCCAAAGCCTCCACAGCCTTCACGTATCCTAACTTATACAATCGGTCGCAGAAACATTTAGCCAGAGATCCATCATTCTATGCTGGCTTTGTTCAAAGATTATGCCAGTCAGCCACAAGAGAGCTTAAACGGCACCAGCTTCCTTCAACAGATTCGCCAGCTGCGATTTCTTAGCTTGCAAGTCTGAGTTGCCTCCAATGTGCTTCTGCGCGATAAAGATGTTCGGGACGGAACGCTGAGATGTCATTTGCTCGAGGGCATCTTGGATGGCGGCACCGTCGTCTATAACAATCCAATAAACACATTAGCAAATGTCCATGCTGCTTCGGTCATTTCCCTGCAATATGCGCAGATGCGTGGATTTGTGTTACCCAATACATACCGACTTGGTCCAGCTCAATGGCGTAGAACTTTGCGCCCATCTCGGAGAGCAGCGACTTTGTGGCATTGCAGTAAGGGCAGTAGCTCTTACTGAAGACGGCGACGGCGTTGTCGTCAATGATGCCCTGGGCCTTTGTCCTGGCTGCAGACATGGTGGCGGGGCTGGGGGCGCGAGTGAAGAGGGAGCGTAGGAAGGAAATTGTTGCGGTGTAGCCTGGCGGCCGGAGGTGTAGTTTGGGAGTTGCGAGTTGTTTTGGTCTTGAGTAGAGGGAGGTTGTGGTGGTACCTTTATAGAAATTTAAAGAAGAGGTAGAGTGGAGAATATTTGTAAGATAGAATTTGGAATGGTGAATGTTGATTATTGATAATCAAGCCAGGCGCCCCCGCAGAGAGGAAAGAGCTTACGATGATGCCATAGAGTTGCCGAAGAATGGAATCATTTAGACAGCTTTTACAGAATGCCGAGGTTACTAATCGTCGCCTTGATTTAACACTTTCGTCCATAATAGTTCCCAAATTGGGAACCTTCAAAACAGGTGTAATGCGCCTCATCATCTTTGGTCTCCTTCATATGCATCACGAGAGTCCGCTTATATATCATTCCGATATCCGTGGACATTTCTACTGTGACTGACACCCTTGACATCCTCAGGCAACAATAGCATTGTACTCTACGACGACAATGGGGGCATCCACCTTCTCGCCTTAAGCGCCTTCAATTCTACCAGCTATACACGTTTCCACAACCCTTTCTTCGCATCGATATACATCGACATGGGTAGCTACTCTGTAGGCTCAGAGCTCTTCTTCTCGGCCGCCCTGATCACCATATGCCTCTTCGTCCTCCTCCTTCTGCGATATTACCTTCCGCTCCGTACGACGCCTGCCTACCTCCTCATCCCCGTCTTCCTCGCCATCGCCCTTCCTGCGAGCATAGTGCTACTGGTACCGATAGATCTCGCCTCGAGTGCTGGAACGGATACCGGCGGATCGAGGGGAATATGGCTTCCAGAGAGATTGATGCTGGTGTCGTGGAGGATAACGTACTGGCTGACTTTTGCGTTGACTTGGTGAGTCTGCCATTTACCATGGTCCTGAAATCTACTCCTTGCTGAACGGACACTAATCATATTTTTCAGGATCATATTACCTCTCCTTGGAGAGTACCTTGACGCCGGATACCGCGAACCTAAAGATCGCTTCTTTTACGCCCTCCGTTCAAATGGGAAGTATCAACTCATGTACCTAGGATCAGGCATCCTTGGCGCGATATATTTCTTCCTCCAATCTGGATTCCATTTTGAGAGTCTCAAAGCGCTGGTTATGGCGCTAGCGTATGCTTGGGGATTAATACTTGCCATATCTCTCATGGGTAATGGCTTGGTGGCCCTTCCTCGCTCGCTCTTCCGATATGCGAGTATCAGTGGCCGCCTGCGGCGCCTACAATCCCAGGCTCCAAAAATTCATGATAAACTCATGGACGCCATGGATACGCTGGATCAATATGAATATCAGGTGCTTCAGCTCCACCAGCGCAAGAATGGCACGGCAAGAGACTTTCGAGAATGGATTGAAGAGCTGGCGGACACATCCTCTATCCCGGAATCTAGGGCCCCTTCAACCACTACTCGCGCCTCAACATCCACCATACCTCCAGTAATAACGGAACGCTATCTCGCAGATCTGACTCGCAAGCTCAAGCGCGCGCGCCATTCTAAAATGCGTTTCTCTGACTCCTGGGACCGCTTGGTCCGCTCTGCCGTAAACACTCAAGCTATACTCGATTCCGCCGCCTCGAAGCGTCTAGAATTCCGTGAATCACCATTTGATACACCCACTTCAACTTTTCTCTCCCGCTTTACGGTTTTAACACCATATACCCGCTATCACCTCCATGCTCATGTCTTGCCCGCCATTTATTACACGTTCTCCGCCATCTTCGCGATCGCTTCTGTCGCCATAGTTTGGTCTGAAATCGTCAAATCTCTAGAACCAAAACTCTCTTTAGTTGGGCTCACAGTTGTGCACCACCCTCGCTCCGACCGCGGGCAAATTGGTTTTGCCGGCCAACTCATCGCCGGCGCCTGGCTCAGCTACATGTGCATCTGCGCCTTCTTCTCGCTTACAGAAGTCAAGATCTGGGGCAATCGTGCCCTTGTTAGACGCGGAACATACCCAGAATCAGCAACTTGGTACTCATTGCAAGTCGCTAAGCTCACGGTCCCATTAGCTTACAACTTCATCACATTTGTTCCACCAAACATCTACAGAAACAGCTCCTTCTATCTTTTCCTCGGTCGTTTCATCAACTTGACGCGTTTGGGCTCGGGCTTTTCGAACTTCTTCCCAATTCTAATTTTAGTGCCGGTTCTAGCTGGAACTTTCAATTTGTACGGAAAAGTTAAGAATGTGTGTGGCTTTGGCGACTTATTAGAAGATGAAGAAGAAGGGAGTGACGTTGGCGTCTATGGCACAGGTAGCTGGCGTGAAGGCCGTGCCCTCATCGATCGCGAGATCCACGGAGCTGCAGGAAATGCACTTGGTCTTGCCCAACGAAGCGCCGCCCCCGCACCATCTGCAGGTGGTTACAGTGACGACCCAGCCGCGAACTCTACCACGCCGAGTACCTCAAGGCCAAGGCCGCAGGCCGAGAGGAGACGCGGCCCTGTCGTTGATGAGGCAGAGGAGGAAGGAGGGTTCTTCTCGGATTTCGCAGACCGGGTCAGGAACACATTTGACACGACCGAGTTCAGAAGACCAAAGTGGATGAGCGGTGGTAGTGAAGGAAGTGGAGGTAGTCGGGAAAGGACGACTGGGACGGATAGGGCGGGGAGGTTAGTGAGCTGGTTTGGGGGACGGCCAGCCGAGGGGAGAGTGAGGCTATGAGTTAAGAAAAGGCAATGTCTTATTTTGTTTCTGCATGACGTAGGGATTGGGTAGTGATTCAAACCGTAGATTGGTGCACTATAGGTTTTTAGTGTAGTTGTAGACGGAGAATGTTTTTGTAGTTTTTTTGCTTTGGGATTGTGTGAGATACCCAGCTACGTATACCATTGGTAATGGAAAGGAGTTCTTTATGATTGCTAATAGATATGTTACAAGTATCCACAAGTAATAATAATCCTCGTCTTAAGACTGTATAGCATCCTAATATCACCCTAGGTAAGCCGATATATTGAAAGGGCGCTAAACCGTTTGAGTTACTAGTTAATCAAATTATCTCATCGCCAATCTGCTACCTCCGTACATCATAAAACAATGCCCCTGCCAGCCTTTCAACCCCCATCAATCCTTCGTACGGGCGCTTCAGCGAGACGCTCTTGATTCCTGTCAATGCGATGATGGCCGCAAATCCTCAACTCTATTCCTTAGTCTCCCACAGCGGTAGGATTGAGTACCTACGGAGCACTGTTTCATACATTTCTGGAATTCATGAATTTACCTTTACATCCCAAAGGTCGACTACAGCCCATTCTCGCATGCGATGAATAGTAGGAGCCAGAACGCAGCCAAAATTAGGTTTGAAGATGAGTTCGACTAGTCATTGATTGGAGTAAGTAGTCAAAACCTGGAGTAAGTAGTCAAAACCTGGAGTAAGTAGTCAAAACCTGGAGTAAGTAGTCAAAACCAGGAGTAAGTAGTCAAAACCTGGAGTAAGTAGTCAAAACCAGGCGTTTGCGACACAGAAAGCGGTTTGTATGCTGAACCACCTGGGATGCGACAAAACTCTGAAGGCCCTCCAGCCTGATGGAAGCAACGAAGCAACGAACTAACTTACCTTCTAGAAAACTACTAAAACCACCCCCTCCCAGCTATTCATCTCTTCATTTTCAAGTTCAAATATGAAATATGAAATATATATAAAAATCCCTCTCTCGTCGTGGCAGACGCATCAATCGTCATTCCAGGCGATGGTCTTGAAATCTACCAGCAAGAAGCATGCCCGTCGAATCCAAATCAGGCGAGTTACCTCGCGCCCAACCATCACGCAATGTTCTTTGATGCCTTAGAGCCATTAAAGTATAAGAAACAGGCCGAAAAGCCCGTCTTCGGGCTGAGAGGGTCAACATCTTGGTTTCTTACCATCCTCGCAATAGTAGCTGTGATTGAAGCTATCGGCAATGGTATCGGCGCCGCCGTTGCAGTGAAGAACGCAAAGTGCGTTAATACTCATTTATAAAAGAAAATCCAGCTCGAAAATAGGAGCACACTTACTTACCGAAACATAACCCAGACCTGTTTGCGCAAACAAAGCGTCACAACCGTCATCCGCACTCCCAATGCCTCTCACCAGCTCTCCCGCATCTTCGTCTCCACCTTCAACTTCAACATCGCTATCATCAGCACAAATCCCAACCCCAACAAACGACTGTGCCAGCTCTCTCAGCCAGGCCTACACATCCCTCTTCGCCACTGAAGGTTCTGGGTCCGTCCCTTCCGGCGCCGGCCTCGTCTTCACCACGTACTGCAACTCAGGCATCTCCAATGATATCAACCACATCGCTGAAGCCTTCGTCTACACGTTCGCCAACTACATCGAAGTTCTACGCCGGATATAATTCTGGAACGGCGGCCGGAATTGCAGTGGTGCGACTGACGAAACGGCAGGTGCGTGGCCGGGCAACTGTTGGATCCACATCGGTCTTGGTGCGGGTACGTTCACGGCGCACAAGAGGGTGGATAGTGCAACTTTGCCGTCGTGGTATAGTTGATAATGAGGTTGTTGCTCTTTTTTCCTCTTAACGTATCTCTCTCTGCGTTGCTATAATCGATTTTCTCAAAAGCAATTTTCGCCATGCGGAAAAGCACCTAGAATACGGCCTAGACATCTCTCGATTATTTCCTGGCCTGGTATTTGCGAAGGCCTTCGCGTTTCATTCTTAATCTCGAAAACATCAAGCTATAAATGCCAGTCCTCCAAAGAGAAAAATTAATGATGGGTTGTAAATCTCGTTGGCCAACACCAACACTCAGCAATGAAGCTACACCTACAAATCAAAATCACCAGCCAAAACAGCTGACTCCATCCATCCAAACAAGAAAAAAAAAGAAAAAACACTCCTAGCACCTTCCCCACCCTAAAAATTACATTTCCAAACGGAGTTTGCATAGCTACGCTCCTCACCATTATAAATACGTGCTCAAACTGCGCGATACCATGCCTTTGCCCAAGGCAAGTGGATGTTCCAGCTAGATATCAAGGGTCTCCAAAGCATCGAAAAGCTCGTCCTCGTCACCACTAGTGCCCAGGAATTCGAACAATCTATTTTCTTGATTGAAACTGTCAGTAAGCGCCCCCAAAAGCTTTCCGGATACGTTCAGGTATATTCTACCGCCCCCTCCTGATGCTCTCATGCTGTTCTTCCCTTTTGGTCGACAGCATCGGAATCGAAGCCACTCAAACGAGCCGCAGTAAGGATTTTCAGGCTCGCAAGGCCTCCGCGTGCTTCGGCCACGTGCAGTATTGTACGGCCGCATTTGTTTGACCTGCTGATAAATTCGCACCGGCTTGAAGGGGAAGAAGCTTCATACATTCACAAAAGCTATAAATGACAATTTCCATCCAACCCACACCACCATCACAATCGCAAATATTCAATGCCAGCGTCCCGGCTGATGAGAAGTGCGGCCGTTTCAACGATTTTGCCCCATACAGGCGAAGCCCAACGGAGTGTCACCCTCTACATCTGCATGACCAACATTGATTTCCCCCCTCCCGCATCAAGCAATATTGATATGGCTGTGGCGTCAGCGAACCGACTATGCGTCGGAGACTGCAAGCACTTTGTCTCGGTGGTTCGCATTTGCTCCGGCTTGGACGAGAATGCCCCACACATCGTGATGATTTCGCCGTTGACCTCTGCGGATTGGCCTGCATGTCTTGACACACTGCTCTCAACTGATCTAGCATATGGCGAGAAGACGTGCTTTTTTTTTTCCCCCGCAAGGGGTTTCAACCCAGTGACAGCCGATAGTGAGCCTCCTCCTATCACATTTGCCAATAAAGTCTCTTGGACTCGTGGAAGGCGGAGAAAGGTGGAAACGAATGATGAAGTAGAGGCAGGAAGATGGCTTCGTGATGATCGCGCGGGTTTGTGGAAGCACTGTGCAGCCTTGTTGCAAGGCTGTGATGAGAAAGAAGGCAGAAAATTCGCCTCGTGGCCCCCCCCCCAAACAAGGTTGTTCTTTCAGCACGATCCTGGAGTATTGGCCAATGAGACACATCTTCCTGTTGCGTATCTAGTCGCCTACGCTTCGCCTTTCTGCGGTCACGGCTTTTTGCGTGCCAGCATCGGCGGTGTCACGGAAGAAACGAGCTTGTCTGTATATCTCTGTATACAGTTCCTCCTCAGCATCAATACACCAGAACTTCACACAGATATGTCCAAGCACATCCGTGATAGCCAAGCTTGTAGGCGAAAGTTGATTTGTAGTTGAGATTATGAACAGCAGGCTAAGGACATGGAAGCCTCTGTTGTATGTTCCTCTCAATATTACGCGTCACTGCATCCGTCATGGCGATAATATCAGCATGTATGAAAGGATGGAAACAAGAAAGCCGAGTTTGACTTTGGGTTTGCTTGCCGAGGCTTGAGATGGGAAGAAAACATTGTTCGAAGTCTGTCAATGGCAAAAGCTGTCCAGGAGTCGGATAATTGAGTTTATGCAGAGTAGCAAAGGGTGTGAAAACATGAATGGTGAAGCCATGTTATGATCCATGCTATATTTACTTACTTGGTCCTTGGAGGAGACATACTACGAAAAAGGCTCCAATTCCAGTTACTGGTACCCTTCATAGTTAAATGCTAAAGACGCTCCCCCATATACTCACAAAAAAGGCACAGTAGCATCCTTAGACGCCTTACACCCGCCTTTCCCTCCATCACACTCCCTCAATCCCTAATGTAACACTAATATTAAAATGGAAGGAGAAGGAGGACGAGAAAGAGTGAAGAAATGGAAGAAAAGAAGTGAGATAAAACTCCCCTGCTAGTAGAAACCTCCCTTCGGCAACGCCACAAACGCGGCCGTTACGATAATCGTCACCAGCACCGCCCACGCCTGACTTTGTTTGACAATCCTGTCCTGCAACAACCGTATACCTTCCTCCTGCACCCACACCGCCTTACCAAACACCTTCTTCAGCGTCCCCGTCTGCCGCCACTGCAGCAGCCACCGCTCCTTGTCGAACGCGTTGCCGATGCCGAAGGCGTCGAGGCGGCTACTCCGCTGTGACCAGAATGAGCTGGCCAGTGTAGTCTCATCGCCATCCTTCGGTTTCATATTGTAGCTACCGGGGTTGGAGTTGTTGGGATCTGATTCGGGCTCAATATCAAAGTCCTCCCACGGCTGCAGGACGCGCCCGTGATTATAATGCAAAATCATACACAACCCTTTAAACGCTGCAATCAGCGTCATAAGCCCCAACCACAACTCCATCGCTCCAAGAATCCTCCACCACCTACTCGCCTTACTCAACGTGATCAGCAGCAGAGTCAGTAACCCGAGAAAAGTATTTAGAATGCCCATAGTGCGCACGAAGACGACGCGAGGTTGGTTGCCGTTGCAGATTGTCCAGCGGATGAAGTTGGGGTGGGCTTGGTTTCGCAGGGTCGCGGTTACGAGGGTGGCGATGGGCGTAAAGGCGGAGGGGTGCGTGGTGAAGGAGAGGGCGTGGAGGAGGGCGGAGCGGTCGCGGTGGGAGAGGTTGAGTTCGCGCGGGGAGGAGGGGTAGATGTAGTTTAAGAGGACTTTGTGGATTTCGGCGCGGAAGGGTTGGTGTGCGACTGTGCGGATTGTTAGTTGGAGTGGAGTAGTTGGAGTGGAGGATTAAGGGAGAGTCTGGCGGGGAGGGGAGGGGAGGGGATACGGATGTGTGGGAAGGAGCGATGGATGTGGGTTGCATACCTTGAAGAAGCTCAGCCGAAGTCATGCTTGGTGTAGCCGGCTTCTTCACAGCTGGCAACGCATCCCCCGTCCTATTATCAGACATCTGCAAGGAAGTCCGGCTATCGAAGACAGATTTAAATGGCGAGCGTGCCCGCTCGGCCAGCTGAATGTCCGCTTCATTGCCAATATCAATCTCTTCCGCTGCCGCATCTGGCCGTTTACTCGCGTCCACAGCAGCCGTCGCATCACCCTCCGGAATCGCAAGCGCATCTGACCGCTCTGGCGACATCGCCTGCTCCTGTTTGCTCAGCGCGGCGAAACGTCGCTTGTAGCCTTCGTACCATAGGAAGAACTGCAGGTTCTCGGCGTCGTGCGAGACGTACACGAGGTAGTCCATGAAGTCTTGGAGACCGCAGGGCTATTGGAAACGGTTAGTCTTGGGATTAAGTTAAGATGCACTGGGTTCACTGGTGGAAGTGGGACTAACTGGAAGGGCTCTGTTAGCGACGATGTTATCGAAGGAGAGCTCCTGTGGTATCTGGCTCTTATTCCGAGTGGATTTTTCGGCATAGCGCTGGCAGGCGGACGCGTTGAGTGGGCCGGGAGGGCGGCTGATGTAGTCGGGGCGGCGGTAGAAGAGGATAGACATGATGGCTAAGGCACATGTAGAGAAATAATGAGAACGACTGAATATTGCAAATGCAACTTGAGAGAAGGGTTGAGATAAAAAGAGTAAATGCACCCAGGAGGAGTGCTATGGGGAAACGCGAACTATTCTACAACCATAACGAACCGCTCGTCCTGAGAGACACCTTCACATATATATCAAACCCGCCAAAAAGGAAAACCTGCCTATGGTTCGATGACGGAAGGCCAATAGCGGCGGCCCTGAAAAGCAAAGGTAAACGCAAAAAAAAAAAAAAAAATATCCCCATGGTTCCTACACCAAGATAGAATCATCATGATGCTCAGGGTGGAGGCGGCAGGGAAGAGATATGCAATCAAGCCATGGTTCCTTGCATGTAAGCAAGCCGTCAGATACAAAGGCGGCTGAACGCTTCGTCGTGAAATGAAGTGTGGCGGTCTTGGGTCCGTTAGCTGCCCATTCGTGTGCAATTGAGCATGTCGCGGGCCGAGTTAGGCCAGTAACGCTATCGCGTCAATCTTGAAGAAGCGGATGGCGTAAGGTGGCCATATTGCACTTTCATAGGCCCCGCTTGAGCAGAATCTTTTATCGAGAGCTAGGAACTGGATCCGGTGCCTGGGGAAAAGCAGATTGGCTTAGCTGCTAGCTTCGGCCTTGGAAAGGAACCCGACGTATTAGTTTTATGCCCATCATCTCCAAAGGAAACAAAACAAATGGATTGATTTCCATTTTGAATACCATCTCTTCCACCCTTGGACAAACACCCCTCCATTACGTCCATACAACGTCCGTTTACTGATCAACCCCTCGACCAGTCGACTCATGCAGGTCTTGCTCCTTTTTCTCGTGGCTGCAGATGCGCGTCAGGCTGGCAGGCTTGACGGATTAAACATCGGTTCACACACGGGGAAAACTGACCAAATTACACCAAAAAAACGCCATATATTCCGCAACACGATTAAATACAAAGGTTTGAAGGGTTTGGGTCGTGTACAGATGGCTACCTTGAACAATATTTATAGCTGGTTGGCTTAATATTGAGTCGGCTCGCCGTTGCGATTAAGTACAGCGCGAATTCGGTCCTTTATCTGCATTATGAACTTTATTAATTTCTACCAGGTTCAAAATATTCTGTTTATAATGTATAGCTATAATTGGGTTCTTCTGTGTGCGGCAGCAGTGCTTTTTTGCGCGCTGCTCGAGTATTCTCCAAACAGTCCCAATAATTACGATATTAGGCAAAATGTGAGAGCAAACGACAGGGAGCTGTGAACATGTGAAAGAAATATAGCTTATATTGACACTAGACGAGACGAATCCTTAAGGGACTCGGAGGTTGAAGCTTGTGGAAGTACACATGTCCAAGCATACACGTGATTCTTCACGTGACTGGCAAGCTTCTTGCAGGTGCATCACATTATGCGTGCAATGTAGCTGCTTATCAGGAGCTGCAGCTAATATAAATAGGTGACAACTCTATAGTACCAAATGCTATGCCTCTGCTTAAAGATAATAGCCATATTTTCCTTTAACTAATTTCTATAGGCAGAGTCGTTGTCTTCCTTACGAGTAAACTCTTCTCCACCGTTTATATAGAGCTCTCAGTAGTTTTCAAGCCCAGTGAGAGGGCGATAATGATAGGACCCCGAGTATGTTGGACAGAGGAGTGTATTCAGAGACGAGACGAATCTATAATGAACTCGAGGATTCGGTCGACTAGAATAGAGGATATAGATTGCAGTCACGTGATATACACGTGACTCGAGTTCTATCTTTTGTAAGATTTCCTGCCTCTTCCTCGACCTAGTCAATGGCTTAGCTTTGATTTGAACCTCCAAATTGTTGATCAACACCTTAATCCGCCGGACGTGGGGACGGCCGAGCGCGCAGATTTGAAAAGCCCACAGACCCACTAAGAGTTCTGGACCGTAGGTCTGTGCTCTTGAATTACCATTACCGCTCCCGTGGGTCCTCTCCAAAGGTTTCACTGGTCCAATCACTTATCTAAGCGAGACGGGAACAGAAGTAGCGAATCGATGCCAGTGGCTTCTTTCTTGGTTTGTTTCTGTGATGCCCAGATGGGAAACATCGCCCTGATCTCCGACGGGAAGGCACTTCTCTGCGGTAACTTTTTGATTGAGGATTAGGAATAAGAAAAGCAAGACTTTCCGGATTGGGTACGTAATTAGTTGTCATTCTCCGGAATTTCTGAAATGCTCTTTCCCAGAAATCCGCATTGTCGTGTTTTGTTTAAGCGATTAATTGCTTGTCTAGATGGCTTTTTGCTAAGCTTGTAGTTCAAGCTTTCTCCTTCTAATCATCCGACTCTCTCCTCCTCCTATTCAGCTCCCGCAGCTTAATGCGGCCTTCAGCCAGCTCCTCCAAAGTCCTACTCTTGCCCTTGTGATCTCTCGTCTCCGGGACTAGAAAATATGTCGTAAGCGCACCAGCTACCATAAAGGCTGCCAATCTTTTTTTTTTTTTAGTCAGCAATTATTTCTTCACTTAAACCAGGATAGACCTAGACGAATATTGAAAAAGAAGAGAGAATTATACGCACACTTGCAGCACGTGGCCTAGCCACGTCTTATCCTCATCAGCACCGCGAAATGCGTACATGATGAAGAGTTGCGCGACCCAAGAGCCAAGCTTGCCCGCTGCTGCGGATATGCCGTGACACGCGCATCGGTAGCGGGTTGGAAAGATTTCGGCCGGAATCTGAGAATTTACATCAGCCGCGAATGCCAGAGTATCATCGCGCAGTGGAGCTTACAATGAAAGTCGTGACGTTTGGCCCCAGATTGAAGACTAGCTGGCACAAAACATAGAGAATGATCAAACCGGTCTGGTTTCCGTTCTTCAGTAACGGAGTCCAAGCGCTCCCGATGACAACGAACAGGACCGCCAGAACAATGAAGCCCCAGAACTGAAGCGTCTTTGGGCTCACGTATTTGATGATTTTGATCATGGCCGCTCCCCCAACAATAGCTCCAATAGACACCATGATGAGTGAGTGAGTGCTGTTATCACGGAGCGCTTGGTAAACAGCCGGGGTCGGGTCATTGGGACTCCAGATGTGGCGTACGATGGTGGGTGAAGAAAGCCCGAGACCATAAAAGGCGAAGTCGAGGCACAGCCAGCTTAAGGAGGTTCCTAGAAGATAGCACCAGTTGCCTTCCTTGATGAAAAACTTCTTGATATCCGATCTTGATGCCATGGGTGGTTGATTGAATTCGGTTGAGGTGGCTTCGGCTATAACCATGGTGCTTGCTCGTTCCCTATCAGGGATATAAGTGTCGCCGTCGTTACTGATTTGGTCTTCCGGAGCTATTTCAGAGCTCAGAGGCCGAAGGTGCTGGCTGTGGGCATAAGACTCGGATTCAACTAGCAGTCTCTGGGGCGACCGCGGGGGCGGCGGCGACGAATCACGTTGGTCAAAACTACCTACGGACTTTTGGTTCATGTCCGTAAGGGCTTGTCCTTCCTCAGGATCATGACTTCCTCCATAGAAATCTCCCGTGTCATCGTATGCTTTCGTAACCTTCCTCTTGATATCGATTTTGTACCGTGGACTCTCCGGGATCGTGAATCTGAATGCGAGGGAAATCACAGCCGGAACGGTTCCAAGGCCAACTACCAGCCTCCAGATCCGGTCAACCGTGCGGATACAGTCGTCGTTCTGACATGTCGTATGGTCCGAAGTTATGCGGGATTGCCAGCTCACCACGATAACGAGCGAGACAACGTTCGCTAGCAGCTGCCCGATGGGTTGCATAAAAAAGACCCAGGCCATCATTCTGGCTCGATGCTTCCGGGGAGCAAACTCAGCCGTTATTACAGCCGATAAAGGATAGTCCGCGCCTATGCATATTCCCATCATCAACCTCCATGCGAGGATAAATCCCACGACTTGAAGGCTGTCTTTCTCGCCACGGGAGCTCATGGACAAGAGGAGTGTTGCTAGAATGACAACCAACAGCTCCGTCCCGTACATTTTCCGACGGCCAACAATATCAGCTGCAATACCGAAGATGACATTTCCAAGCATGGTTCCGGCTAGGGTGGCACAGAGAAATCCAACTTGGTAGCCTTCGGGAACTTTTCCAGTCTCCGGCCAGTACACGAAGCCTAGCATGGGAATGACTACGTTCAGAGCAAAGATATCGTATGCATCGGTGAGGAAGCCCATTCCTGCTACTATAACTACCCATACTTGAAATGGGGAGTCATCGATTGTATTGATAATCCAGTCCCGTTGTTGATCGATCTATGGAAGAGTTTGAAAGGTTAGCCATGGTTTTTGCTGCATGAACGTATTTCCGTCTTATTGGGCTTTTTTTTTTCAGCATCGCAAAGGTACTCACTGGGTAGGCCTGGGCTCCACGAGATGGATCTTTAATGCCTGGTCGTTGTGCCTGGCGGCCAAGCCACCGTCTCAAACCCATACTGTGATAAAGTAACTTGATCTAATCAATGTTTCTTCGGTGAATGGTGACAAAACTTGCTGCGCAAGCGACTCGAAGTGGTTGACGTATCCATTTCCTGAGAGGATGAAGTTGCGCTGCAGCTTTTAACAAGCAGTGCTCCTGACGATACAGCCTTACCACCCCAGCAGCTGGTAGTGAAGAGCTCAGACTATCAAGCCATACCTCGGGAGAAAAGCACCAAGATGCGTGCATACACGGGGAACTTGTGGCGGAGGCACAGCAATCATTTAAACAGCATCGGCCTCGAGAGGGCTGTGCATTTGTGCTAGGCTGCCACAGTCAATTGCTGCGGCGTGTTCTGTTGTTATGCATGGTGGAAAATGCCGTGGTGTCGAGCCAATCGGAGCCGAGTATTGCCCACGTTCCTCTTCGGATCGGTGTCCTTCGCGAGAAGCGTTTTGACCTCCCGCACACCTGTGCAAGAACAGCTTGGGGCAGGGCAGAGTCCACTGCTTCCGCTGTTTCCGGTGCTTCCGGCCGACTGGCCTCGAAAATGTGGTCGGTTCGACATCCAAAGGGGTCATCCTAGGGACGTCTCCTGAGACTATGGCTTCCCTTGAAGTAGTCTTCCTACGAACCCAACAGATTCCAGAGTCTAATTAATCGGCCATGCACTACGTCTTGTAACACGAGCAAGCCCTTGTATCATGTCCATATGCAGGACGCTCCGAAGGAAGCCCCAATATTGCCGAGTCGATAGATTTGGGAAAATGCCCGCTTCAAATACAGCAACTCGCATTGCGAATTCGAAACCTCGGCTGAATTGCTCTGCGCTTCTTTCATCGGCGAGTCTAGC
Organism: Lepidopterella palustris CBS 459.81; assembly: GCA_001692735.1. Lineage (NCBI taxonomy): Eukaryota > Fungi > Ascomycota > Dothideomycetes > Mytilinidiales > Argynnaceae > Lepidopterella > Lepidopterella palustris. The sequence goes on from KV744894.1 coordinate 66,989, forward strand.
GTCGAGCATTTCTCTTTGGTCGCTCATCAATTTCGTACATTATTCGCAGCAGTTTCGGATGTCAAGACACACCCAAGCCGCCAAGTGCATTATTGTAGTGCTGCTCGACTGCATGTTGATTTTCTGGCCCTTAGTTTCCGAGTAAACCCATGATTTCGTATGGCGTTAAATATTTCTGCGAGGCCCAGCCTTACTAGCTCCGAAACACCAATTTCAAGCCGGGAGACAATCCTAGAACTCCAATACCAATCATGAGAAGTCCACCAGCCTTGGGACGTGCGCCTGCCAGACATCAACGAATAATTTGCGATCTTCTCGCGACTTGAATTCAATCTCGAGCCAGTTGAAGCCGTGACGGTTGATGGTGCGAACGTTGGAAGATACGGATATGGTAGACGACGCACTCGACACTGTGCTGAAGGTGCTGATGCGCCTCATGCTCTGGTCATCACAATTCTTCCCCTTGTCTTTGGCCCCGAATTTTAACTTGCTTTTCTCGTGCTCCTTTGGTTTCCTGCTGAAGCGGAGGGTAAGTTTATCTGTCTTTTTAGATATCTCAGAATCTTTCAGTCGCTCGAATGCAGTATCTGTGTTGTCACTTGTCAGATTTCTTAGCCAATTTTTGGCCGTATCGCAACAAGGGGACATACGTGGCTCCTCAACCCAGCAATGTGGATCATTTTTCTTCTCTGGTCGAGTGTTGGTATAGAATAGCAACGTCAAGACTCCCTCATTTTTCCATAACCGCAGGCTTTGAGTTTTACACTCTTCCTTGTACTTGTCAGAATGGATAGCTCGAATGTTTTTGGAAAACATCAGCTCTTGCCCGTAGAGAATGCTCTGGAACGCTTTTGAATCTTCGCCTTGGAGGGTGTACTGGGTAATGAGGACTTTTGATTCCCCGATATATCCACATAGGCCTTGGGGAAAGCTGATGAACACCTCCTTTTCATTCTTCAAGTTGTGTACTGCTAAAGGAATTGGGGTTTGGCCGTTAGGAACTACGCACTGTTAAAATATCTTCAATGACTCTCCTTTGAGGCTGGTACTTGCATTCTTGCTTGATGATGTCTTTGTCTTGGTCGATGAAGCCTTTATCACTCTTGAGTACAGCACGAATGGACAGGCCACGATTAAACCGAAATGCGTGATTGATGATACAAGGGGAGGGGCCTTGACGGCCCTTGGTATTCCTATATTCGCTAATCGGAAAATAAGTATTGTGTAACTAGCTGTAGAAGATAGGGTTGCATACATTTTGGCATTATCAGAGATACAAGTCCAATCAAGAGCGGCAGGAGGAAGGTCTAGTTTCGCAAAGGTTCCGATGGGCTCCGGTTGGAGAGCCTTACTGGGAGGCGATGTCATAGGTGTATTAGGGAAGCTAGGGTTGGTGGGCCATTGAAATGGCATGTCGGAGCTCTTGCCGCTACTAGCATAAGAAACCCTTGAGGAATCCACAGATGGTGGGCGTGGAGAGGGTATAGCACGTGGGGAAGGCATGCGTGGAGGTATGCGCGGAGATGGCATTCGTGGAGAAGGCATAGAAGACCTGTTTCGTGGATTCTGATACAGGGTATCCAGATCGGGGTCGTCAGTTGCTCTCCTGTTGAGTGCGGTAGGACTCGTAGGATTCGAAACGTCGTGTGTATAGACGTCTGCAATTGCGCTGTCATAGGTGGCATGAGAGTCCGCTCGGCGTGGCCTCGGCATGGTACCAAAGCTCTTCACCGGACGAAGCTCATTGGCGTTACACCCAGTAGACGTTGTGATCGGCATTCTGTTTTCGTAACCCCGAACTTCATCATCATTTGGAGACGACTGGCCTCTCATGACCAGAGCGGCAGCTCTTTGTGCGATTTCTTCGGCCGTGACCCTTTTTGCGCGGTTTTCGGCTCGCTCCAGGGCAATGTCGACTTCTCGGCGCAGATGAGATAGCGCGCTTGAACCTTCATGCTCACCAATCCTCCGCGCGCCCTTGTCGTCCTTGGCTTCGAGATATTGCTTAAATCTAAGCAGTTCTTGACATAGATCCTCAGATTCGGGATCTGGCAGAGCGACTGCATTGCGTTCCTCGGATTGAGAGGGTGCAGCGAAGGACTGAGCCTTGGATGTCCTCGGGCGCTTCCGCGGTTGCGACTCGTAAGGTTGAGAAAAGTCGAGAGCACTCTCCTCCGCTATTGGCTGGATTACGCTATGATTTCGAGATAATAGTTGCCCCTGCTGCTCTGCCTCGAGTTGTAACTCCCTACGTTATGTTAAATAAAAGCCAAAGAACCCAAGAAAATTTGGTGAACTGACAGTGTAAGATAGCCGATGTATAATTTAAGAGACTGCACGTGCCCATCCACCTGCTTCCGAAGCCTCTCAACGTCTTTGTCCTCGCTCACAAACTTGACGGCGTGATATGCATAGGTAATTGACGGCCTCCGGTCGATTAGAGCATCCGCATAGGGTTGGATAAACTTTTCGCATTCTTTCAAGGTCTCCTTGAAATCATCGGATCCAAAAGGAAGAGGACGTCCGTATCTCTCGAGAAGGCGGCTAAGAGCTTTGAGAAATTCGTGAAACCGATTGAACTCTTTGACGAGAAGCTTGACTTGGTTGGATGAGTTCTTTTGCGCATCCGCTAATGCTGAGTAAACTCTCGTGGAGAGCTCGATAAGCTTGACTAAATCGCCAGGGCTCCATCCGAAGCCGGGCGGCAGCATAGCTGCTCTACGGGGTGAGGTTGTCGTTCAGCGCCTAAGTATCGCTGAGCCAGCTCCTGGAGGTGATAGTGAAGAGAGGTGGGGTGCACGGAGAGAACAGACGCCTGTTAGAGTTGCGGAAGGCCACCTGGGAGACCGAGGAGCAAAGCACCCTCGTCATCAAAGTACCACCAGCCTGGAACGTGTAATATCGAGCTGAGACCGGATTGCGAACCGCATATCGGGAGTCCAACGACGCGCAGCCGGCACGAGCGGTCCTGGCCAAGTGCACAGCCACTCAGCGGCAGCTGGCTCGAGTCACATGGATTTTTCACAAGTATTGATACGGAGCAGGTGATAGTTTTGTGACGTGAGATGAATAGGAATAACAAAGTTAAACTCCGCCACTACATCCCCAGGCAAGTTTGTCTTATGCATTCGATTCCATACGAACGGCCAAATCAATACAGTACCTACTGACCCATTCGGTCCCGTGCGACGACAAAATCCGATTCAGCCCTGTTCCAAATACCGATCTGCCGGTGGGGGCCGCTTAATCAGGTGGGAATGTCATAGCCATTCGCACCATTATGACACCTAGGCATATGTCGTGCCTACATACGTCACATCGCTCCTAGATCATCAGGAAGGCGTCTTTGAATTTGGCCATTATCATACATGATGATTCTACATTCATCAATTGGCAGCACCCTCAGCCACTTCGTATAAATGTACTTTTGCGATATCCGCAAGCCTCGACATGTACATATAAACATTTTCAGCATCTTCTCTTCTCTTCTCTTTTCTTCTCCTCTCAGCGATAGTCAGGTCGCATGGTTTAAAAAGCAAACAAATCCATGCAAAAGAAAGTAAAAAAGAGGGGGGGGAAAGGAAAACCGCTCGGCATGAAAATGCAAATTCCCCCGCAGGTGTAGATCGAAACTTCACATCCTTCCCTCCTCGCGTGACACCAAATACGAACAAATGCATAAACGACGGGAAATTTAAGTAATCTCGAAACCTCTACCACAAGCGGGTATACCTAAACATAACTTCTCACCGTTAAAACAAAAGGGAAACATGAAGAAAGTAAAATCGTCAACAGCCCTGAATTCTTCGTTGGAAAGGGTGAGAAGTGGGAATATGAAATAAAGAGAACGAGGAAGGGTGTCCAGAAAGTCGTTTCCAACTCTGACAATCCCTTGTCCCAGGTAATGCATGCCTTTGCCTATGCCCCATCATGCCAAATTGTCATCTCTATATGCTCGCTTCAGATTGTGTGACGTCCGGAGAGCCTCTTGCCAATCAGACTAGGCACTAGCTCATTAATACTCGAACCCAAGTACTTTAAATTCCCACGTCGCCTTCCATTCCTGCTCTCCCTCTCAAATTGTTATTCCATCAGCTTACACCAGGGATGCTCGAGCACCTGCGTAATAGTGATGCGGTTGTCGACGTCCCTGTTCAGCATCAATCGAATAAGATCAATACTCTCTTCGCTCATGATGTAAGGAACGCGGAGATCGTGGTCCATTATTTCGTCAATGCTGTAAAAAGGATTCTCCTTGTACACGATTGTATAGAGGAGAATGCCGAGCGCCCAGACGTCCTGCTCTTTACCGCGATAAGATTTTCCAGCCAGCACTTCGGGAGCGGCGTAGTCTAAACCGAATTAGCAACCGAACCATGCGTTAGAGCAGTAAACACTGAGAAAACTTACCAATGGTGCCGACAAAAACGTCGAAAGGCCCACTCTTGATATACGCAGCGCTCCCGAAATCTATCAGCTTTATATTTCCCTCGCCGTCGAGGATTACGTTCTCGTCTTTGATATCGCGGTGCACGACTTTCGCCTTCGCATGCAAATGATGTAGGGCTTCTGCGACTTGAACGAATATCTTCCGGCACTCAATCTCGTCCATATTGACCCGAAGTTCAATGTAGTCAAAAAGATCCATTCCAGGTAGACCATGGGGCACCATTTCAATGTAATAGTTAATGTCGTCTTCAAAGAAGTCCGACATCTCTACAATGTTAGGATGCTTCAGGCCATCCCGACGTAAATAATCGAGAACGTGGATCTCGAGAGGTACGGTTCCGAGCCGTCGGTCTCGAGTCCAAGTATCCACGAGAATTCGTCGCTTCGTCACATACTTGATGACAACTTTCTTGTTGCTGTTCTTCTTGTATCGACACAGTTTGACTTGACCATACGCGCCTTGGCCCATATCCTCCAAAACAACAAAATCATTAATAGTTTTCTTCTTGGCTGGTTCCTTCAATTCAGGTTCCTTGTAATCCTCCTTCACCTTCGGCTCCGGAGGGGTGGGTGGCTTCGATGCCTCATGCAGCTGTTTTGTTAGTAGTGACACATGTTGAGCGCTGTGCTTGGAATCCTCGCAGTCAACTTCTTCGGGATTCATCACAGCGACTGACTGCCCTGGCGAGGGCTGATGTGGAGGTGTTCCAGGCCGAGAGACGAGAGGAGTGACTGGGCCGACGCCGTGATTTGTAGCGTGAAGGTGCCTCGAGTATGTGACCCACAGTGCGTAAACTAACTCTGGAGAGGGCAAGTTCTCGTGTTCTTCCGCAATAAAATGCTGGTCGTAGCGAGTATTAGTCTTTTCACTTTTGACAACCCTCATTTGTACATCGACCATTATCTCCGCACCATCGCGATGCTTTGCCGGTAGACCGCTAGGTCGCAGAAAGATTGCAGCCGCATCGGCTTTGCCTTCACGCATGGCAAGTAATGCCCTTGCTCGCCGAAAACTATGCTCAGGTATTACGATACCATCTACAAGTTCAATCTTATCTTCGTCGGTCATTATGTGCAAGATTTTGTCGAAACTAGGTATCAGTTCGGTAATAGGAAGTCTGTCAGGATGCGGTTGACCAAAGAGCGCGGAGGAGAACACAGTATTGGAACTTGTTATGGTAAGATTTGAGGCAGACAGAACTATGATTCCAGCGATATGGGGAAAGCTCGACACCCGGAAAGTTGGTTCGCCTGAAAGCTGCTCGATGGTGACAGGAATGTTGATGCTATTTGAGGTTCTCGCTGTGAACGTTCGAAGTTCAGCAATCTTCTCGTAATCCAAGGCTCCAGTATTGGTTCCAGCAATCCTAGGTATAGCAGGAATGAGTCTCTTGATGTCCATCCCTCTTCGCATTCTGTCCGTTCCCCAGACTGCTTCTATCGCTCCCTGACCCTTTGTGATGCATCCGACCTCGTCAACATTGACGTATACCACGTCTTCGGCAATCTCTTCCAAAACCCAGATCAGACCACCTCGCTTTTCCTTGACCCAGAGACTAGCCGATCCAAGGGCGCCATTGCGCTTCTGTATCGGGACAACGTCGCCACATAGCAAAACGCCTCGTGATCCTTTTGCTGCGTGGTTCAGGCCGCCTTTAACGTTCTTTTTCGAAGCATAGCTTGATCCACTCCCGTCATCAGTCTTCGATCGTCTGTTCTGAACAAGGTGTCTGGACGGAGGCTTGCTGAGTAGCTTGGCAGTAACGCCATTACCCACCTTCAACGCCGTGGTAGGATTCGGGCTTGTCCGTTGGCTTTGGCTGTAAGGTTCTCGGGATGACTTTGATCCAGATTCAGGGTTCCTTAGTTTCTCCTCCAGCCACCTTCTCCTTTCCTCCCGCACAACCTCCAGTATTCCCAACTTGCGTACTTCGGCCCTGGTTACGCCAAACACTAAACAGGCGAGGTCATTGGCCGCTGTTATAGTCCAAGGTGCTTGAGCCTCGGTCGTAAAGATGGCTTGCGCGGCGGGTGCCCAGCGGCTGCCATGACCATGAGGAGCTGGGCCTCCGGAATGTGGTCCAGACATTGTCGGTAGTCCCTGAGGTACGGTGGGAACAGTGGTGGGAGATATTATTTGATTGCTTTGCAAATTGTCCCCTACGAGATATGGCTGCGCCAGGGCATCGTTAAGCTGGCTCTGCATTGTTAGAGGGGCAGTGTCCGTGAGAGTTCTTTTCAATGAAGCCCTAGTGGGAGCGGAGGGTGGCGGAGGGGAGGACTGGGGGAGTTCTAAACTATCATCAACACTATCTTCATGAAATTTAACAGCGTTCCTTCCTTCCATAGCAATTGCGTCCTTTTCGGCAGTTTGCATGTCCCCAGCGCCCGAATCAGACTCTCCAGGATTACCAGTTTTCGGACACTCCGGCTCGCCTATGCTTTCAGGGCTAACCGATCTTGCCAAGAAGCTTTTATCAAATATATTTTCTCCAGACATATCCGGTGGACCAGTTAAAGGTCCTTTAGACCCTAAGCCATGGGCACGAGATGCGTCCTGTCCTATGAGGTTTGCCCTTGTAAGAAGCTCCATCATACTTTGCACTTCTTGATCTCCACTCAATTTTGCTTGAGCACTAGCAAGTCCGGGGTTGCTCGCTGCCCAACCAAGTTTGTCCCGCATGAAGTCTATAGATCTTTTAAGGACATTTTGCCTGCTGTGAATGAATTCTTCTGACTGGTGGGCAAAGGAGAAAGAGTGTAAGGACTCGGAGGGGAACCGGCTGAGGTCTTCGCTGAAGTTCAGGGAAGGTGATGACGGACCAGACTGGAGACCTGGGGATGGAAGGAATGCGATGTTCATCGACGAAGATCTGGGAGTTGCGCCTGGGCTGGAGCCAGACCCTGCTGGAATTCTTGGTATTGGTTGCTGACGGATTCGGCGAAGGCCTGATGCTCCAAGACCATGCTCATGCTCTGGGATGATCGGTGACCTAGTAAAGCAAGCACTGTCAGCGAGGTGTCCTCGGCATACCACTGCGAAAAACACGCAGCTCGTATGTACTTTCTTGGCTTGAATGAATGAAATATTCCAACCTAGCAATCTTATCAAGTGATCCCGCATCGAAAGACATGCGTGGCCGCACGTTGTCTACGGCCATGGCCGAGCTCGAGGCATGTGATAGCAGGTTTCCCGTGCTTCTATTCTTCGGGAGGGAGATCTCGTTGGAAAGGAACCGAAGGGTCGACTGCGAAGCTGAGTTGGAGTCATGATTTGATGGGCCTGGTGAAACGGGGCGGTTAGCGATGAAAATTGAAGACATAACTAGTCATCGGTTTCGAGGAGAGCCCCGCTTCTTGTCGAGATAGGCGAGTGTTGCATCAAGGTATATTTGGTACTAACGTGCATCACAGTCTCTCAGTTGTCACCGAGCTGAGTGTTGTGGAGACGATTTTCTGCCATGCCAACCTCGGACTGTTGAGTATGAAAAGCGGCGGCGGAGCAGCGGCGGCGGAGCGACAGCAGAGTCTGATTCTGATTCTGACGGATGGACATTCACGCCGGCAACGTTGATGGCGCTGTTGGTGGTGCTAGGGAAGGAGTCACAAGAGGCTTACCATGATCATTTGGCCTGTTCATTACCATGAGATGGCTGACAAGAGGCCAGCGCGCGTGCCGGAGTTTGAGTTGAGGTCTCGGGTCAATCGGTGAAGAGCGGTCACGACGAGGTACGGCGAGCAAGCAGGAGACGCCAAGCTGAGGTCGATTAGATATGAAATTGCTGGCTGGCAGTCTCGGCGGCTTATGATGTTGGCTGCGCGGTCACGATATTTGCGGGATGTGGTGTACGCAGAGAGTTGTTGGGGAGGCCTAATATAGAGGATGATGCTCTACGATCTAAAACGAAGTACACAGCAGTTTTACAGCGCGAGGGTTCCCTGTGATGGGCACAGTCAGCCAGGCTGGGCCAGGAAATATTGATGATGGCTGTTGGATGGAGTTGAGCTGGCTCGAAGGGCCCCGCGTTATCCTCAAGCCCGCAGATCCCGCCACTTCAAAATTGGCTGAGGCCGAGTGCCACAACCTCGTCCTTAGTATTATTCTCACTCTGCGGCCATCTTTGTCTGCCATACAATATGACGGACGAGTAGAACTACGGTCCTACTACGGATAACTAGTTCTTGTTGCACAAGATTTCGGGGCAACGGGAATGCTAGCAGCCTGTGCCTCGAGCAACACCTCGCCTTGTGATTATATTGGCAAATGCCAGCATGGTAGGTATTACGGTTCCTCCATGTAGGTGCTGTCACACGCTTATTTCAAAAACCCGGACAGCCTATCACGACTGGACCCTGTGACGAACCTAATGTTCACAGAAGTCGACAAGTCAAGTCATCTTTGTCTTGGCCAGCGTCGAGGATAATGCCCGCTGTTTTTGTCCAGAACGAGATGGGCCTTCTTCAACGAGGATTTCAAATCATGCAAATCTATTTCATCAAGCATCATCTCTCGATTTTGCCATATACAAAACAAAGTCAAGACACTAAAAAACATACAATACTGCACAAGGCGACTATTAAAGACTTAGTCCGTTATCCCGACGGGATGGCCGCAACTGACGGCAAGTCCAAAAATCCCCATCAAATTGTGTAGCTGTAATTCACATAATGGTTCCTTGTATGCGTCCTGCAACAGGCCGTGTTTATGGCCGACAAGCCCTGCTCCCTGGAATAGTTTTGATTGCCTTAATAATGGTCGCTTCTGACGGCTAAGAGGAGGACCCCATGACCCCGTTCATTGTCTGATGATTCGCAGCCCACTGACATTCTATTGTTCATAGTACTCTTAGTTAGGGAACAAGTCGGAAAAAGGGTTTGAAAGATTGCACCAAACAGGACTTCTAAGATATGCATCGGATCGATCTTTTCTACAGTCCAGCCAATATTCAACGGTGCTTAAGAGTATTTTTATGTTCTTGCCAAAAGTTTCTACAGGCTGTAGCATCTGTCAGACTGGCTGGCTCAGGCATCCTTGATAGAAGAACTTACTTCGGTGCATGCTCACTTGCTCTATCCACCATTCTCCAAAACTATCTTCAACAGCTATATCGACCTTATTCACGCGTTCCTCTCTCTTCAGTCCACAAAGCGCACACTGCTGTGGCGCTGGCACCCCACCCTCGGACTCTTTGAGGGTCCTTACGGGCATAACCTCCTGCATCTCTGGAATTGCTCTTAAGCAGCCAGGCTTGATGGTACTTGCAACTGCAACCGCTGAGCGAAGCCGTCCAAGCTGTTCTCGCCAAGCTAGTACCACGTCAAGGGCTTCTCTATCTTCTTTAACTGCCTCGCTCTTGTCAATTCCGGCGAGTTTCATGCCAGAAGTACTCCTTGATGATGCAGGGCCTACCTTCATGCCTTGTGCAAGGTGCATGTCCCGCTTCCAGCGCAGCTTTCTGCCCGCAATAATTCGTGCTGCAACAGTGCTGATCGCAAGATAACTCTGAAGAAAGCTTACAATCGCTGGGTCCGAGAGCAGTCTATTCTTCATCTGATACGTCTGGGCAGCTATAGGGTTGAACAACCGCTTTTGCGCTTCCGAGATCAAAGGTGGGAACAGCGAGAGGAGGACTCCTGGTGGTGGAACATTGGTGGGAGGTAGCTCGGTTGATGCAACTTGCGCCAAATCTGACGAGGGGTTTTGAACTGGAACAGTCGGGAGAAGAGAGGGTCCCGGGCTATCGTTCTTTGCTTGTGATGGTGGAAGGGATGCTTCCCAATCAGTGAAATTATCCCACGACTCATCCTGGGAGGGTGTGGAAACAAGCGATGTCTGCGGTTGCTTTTGAGCAAAAGCGAACAGAGTAGTTTTGGAAGCGTTGGATGTTGCGGATGTATTCGGACGAACTGATGGCGGTATGTTGACATCACTATAACTAGAATTTGTAGGGTTAGGTAAGGAAGAAGCTGAGTGAGACGATAGCATGCTGGGTTGTAGCTCTTGTTTGCGCTCCGCGTTGCCTCTATTGCGGATTCGAGCATCTTCCCCATATGTGGGGTCCTCGAAATCACCAAAGTCGTCCTCTTCCTCGGGCTCACCGGCATCAAATAGAATATTTGGATCGTGCTTGATCTGAGGTTGATTTAGTGGGGAACGCGGGGCCTGAGGTTGCGGAGCGGGATGTGGTCCATGACGGCTCGGCAGAGAGTCAGAGCCAAGTCTTATATTAAACGGATCGCTTGTGGATTTGCTCGTGGCCGTGTTCGGCGCATGAGCCAATTTGTTGGCTGAGACGATCGCTGGTGGGTTATACGGGAGGGACTGAACAAATGCCCAGGGGGAAGAGCGCTCTGCGACAGAGGGAGGAGGGTTAAATACGAGAGGCGCTGCATCCTCGAACTCACCCCATTCATCATTCTCCCCCACGCTAGGAGTGACGGCCGACAGCGCAACAGGTTGAGGGGACGGAACTGGCTTAGGGTACTCCGTCACCGTCGCGTCGCCAGTGGACTCACGATGATGGGAAGAGCTCGGCGCAGAGTCCAAGGAGCACAAATCGTCGAAGAAGCTGAATCGAGTGGTCGCGGGCTGTGGCGCAGAGGTGCCTGTTTGAGATGGCGCTGGGGCCGCAGCAGAGATAGAGGAAGACGTAAATTCGGCGAACAAATCCGACGACATGACCGCTGGGGATGGCAGTATTAAACATGCGAAACGGATTTCGGTGATACAGGGGTCGGATCAGTGTCACAGGGTAGACCGTTCCCGGGCCAGGAGAAAATAAAAGTGTAAGTCTCCTTCCCTCTCTCGTGGCGGTTGTTCTTCGCTTTTTGGTCTTTTCGCGGGTCTGTAGAAGGTCATCAGCCAGAGCGTTCGAAAGATGAACCCCCTCGGTACCTGCAGGAGTCACCACCCTTATCTTGGCTCTCATCTGCGAACCGCAGCCTTCCTCGTAATGGGAAGATTTGGGTCTTGACGCGGGCATGCTTAGCGGAGAGGCGTTGTTGGAAGCATATCAAGGTTATCTCTCTAGCCATACCTGTGCTAGACTTTCGTTTCCTTTACCTTTCTTAGGCACAGACGTTCGGTTCCTGCCGGGGATTTTCAACCTTGTCTGTTGCCGGCGGTTCTTTTCGCCAGCTTTGAAACTTCGAAACACGAAAACCAGCCCCAGTTTTGATGAAGTACATCAAGCCTCAGCGCCAAAGCGTCAGCTTTAATCTACACAGGCAGCACTCCTCCTGCCTGCACCGGAAATGGGCGCAATGAGTGACAATGGATACTTATTCAGGTAGGTCCCCTTTGTTCTTTGACTCCTCGTCCCTGGAGCACCACCATATCTGCAGAACCTTTGTTCCGTTGTTTTTATAACAACACCACACTCCTTTTACCGCTTCTTGAAGCATGCTACGTTCTTTACTATGAAATTCATCACGCTCATTTCCGCGGCTCTGGCCAGCCTTCCATCCGCTGTTTCCGCTCAGTCGGTTTTCGCTCATTTCATCGTAAGTCAATCTCTAAAATCTGGCCTACCGTTACGTTGAAGAAAGGAAGTCCAAACTACTATATCAACCTTTGTTCAATAAGGTCCAATCAACCGCGCAACATTCTGGCTTCTACTTCTTCGTTCCGCACGTACCTTTCGCTAACCGTTTTACAGCTCGGCAACGCAGGCTCCTACACTGAGACCCAGTGGCAGAGCGATATCAAGCTTGCCAAGGCAGCTGGTATTGATGCCTTTGTTTTGAATATCGCACCACCGTTAGCCGGAACCACCTCCATACAAGTCGCCAATGCATTCAAGGCTGCCAATGACTTAGGATCCGACTTCAAGCTGTTCTTTTCCTTTGACTATCTTGGTGGCGGAGAACCATGGGCTGCCTACGATGTTATTACGCTATTGAAAACCTATGCGCCCAACACCGCTCACTTCAAGTACCAGGGCCTCCCTCTGGTGTCCACTTTCGAAGGTACCAACAACATAGGCGATTGGGCCTGGATTCGCGCATCCGTACCAGGAGGCATCTTTTTCGTTCCGGATTGGAGCAGTCTCGGTCCCGGCGGCATTACCTCTGAGCTCGGCACCATCGATGGAGCCTTCTCTTGGGACTTGTGGTCAACCGGCGCCACAGACATGACCGATGATGCCGACAAGGCCTGGAAAACTGCACTTGGAAGTAAAGCCTACATGATGGGCGTCTCGCCTTGGTTCTTCACTAACCTTCCCGGCTACAATAAAGCTTGGGTCTGGAGAGGCGACGATTTGTGGCACAAGCGCTGGCAGCAAGTTCTTGATGTCAAGCCCGCCTTTGTTGAGATAGTTACCTGGAATGACTACGGCGAGTCGCATTATATCGGTCCGATCTACGACGACGGAATCCCAAGAGCGCCAAGCGCAAATGCCCACCCATACGTCGACAACATGCCTCATGATGGATGGCGGGCGATGCTTCCATACTACATCGCGCAGTATAAGAATGGCGGTGTGGCACCTGCCATAACTGTTGAGAAGGTTTCCTACTGGTACCGACTCACTGCCGCTTCCGCCGGCAGCACTGGAGGAGTCACAGGAAATAACTGCCCATCCGCCATCAACTTGGGCGGCTACCAACAATGCGCCGATCCCAACGCCGTCGTCCAGGACAAGGTCTTCTTCACCGCCCTTGTCAGCTCTCCCGCAACAATCGTTGTTCAAATCGGCGCCGGCGCACCCGTCTCCTTCCAGGCCACCAAAGCTGGTACTAATCACTTCTCGACACCGTTCAACGGCCAAGTCGGATTCGTCAAAATTTCTATCGTGCGCAACGGCGCCACTATCCTTTCCAGTACCGGTGCAGCCATCCAAAGTCAACCCGCAAGCGGCGTCACAAACTACAACGCATGGGTTGGCAGCGCGAGCTCACAATCGTACTAGACGGGCCGGCGGATGCTTCATCACCGCACTTGTATTTTACTTTTGCTTTTCATATGTTACTTGCATCATGCATGCACGCGGGAGCCGAACTTTCATTTCGTTGGGCGGGGGCCCCCCTTTTTTGGAGCGAGCGTTAATTTCCAGGAACTTCATGGCTTTTTTGATTGAACGCTGTACACATCGAAGGTCTCAATGCAATAGACGAATAATCGCTGATACTGGACGCTGGAGGGTGTATGTAGAATCACTACTTTCTTGTCCGGTCGGCTCTTGACCGGCCGGACTTGAGTGACGTTGAAGGAATAAGTCAATGATTCATCGTCCTCTTTGCATGCGTCTGCACACTTGTTATTTCCTTACGACGTCTCCCTGTATGGTTTCTCACCTTCTGGCCTTGCCCCCTTTTCCCTTCCTCCATACCAAAGTCCATCCCCGTTACGTCTTAGCCTATGGCGCTATAATGAAACGGCTTGATAGGAACCGCGCATGTTCCATTCATGGATTTCAATATTTGTTCTAACTGAGGCATGTTGCTGGAACCCTTTCTAGTGTCTCGTATTTCATCGAAATCATATGCCGATTACACATGAACACCCATCTTCCCATCTTCAGGCTTCTTACTCTCTTCGCGGAATTTACTTAATCATACTGTTCAACACGAAGACGACTGGCAGGCTTAACATACGCTTTTAGTACACTCGTCCAAATGAAATCTATCTTTCTAGCGCCCGCAAAGAGCGCCGATTTATACTATCCTACATAGGTGGATGAGCTCTCCAAATACACAGTTTGACCCGCGTCACGCTCGGCCGCTGGACCAATAGGAGAACCCTACAACACCTCTGCCAAGCGGCAACGTCTGAAGAAGCCATCATGCACGCTCTCGATCTTCTCTACCAAAGCCTTTCTATCACTAATGACCTCATTGAGCCTTTCATTCAAGAGATCATGCTTATTTTTCCGTGCAAGATTGTCAGACACAATGTGCAAAAACCCGAACAGCGTGTTCCTTTCCAGCGACGCCTTTGGCATATGGCCTATGTCCGAATCTACCCAGCCGAATCCGTCCTGTGTCTCCTCCAATTATGTCTCGGTTTCCTCCAGCACCGATGGCAAGCTGTCATGTACGCGTCTCACTGCACTCGGCCCAATATACTCATGGAGAGGGATTTTCCATTCCACCATAGCACCCCCGGACAAAGCTGCTCGAGTCAGTGACCAACAGTTTGTTAGGAACATGGCCAGGTCGTAGACTCTTCAGTTTACCAATATAAAGGACGCATTTGACTTTGTCGAGTCGTTACAGAGCGCGGACATTTCTAGCGATGTCTCCCCGGAAACTGACTCGACAGCCAAGGAAAGCAATCTTGCAACCATTGAACAATATCTTGATTTTCCAGGAAAAGAGTTTATCATCATTGCCTCCCTCCCATTGGCCCACTTGAATATAACCGCTCAAGCTGTGGACATAGTCGACAATGGCGATATCTGCCGGACCCGTCTTTCTCAGATTTGAGTTCAGCAATGGTTCCATGCACTGGGACGACTTCGGAAGTATTATTGGACAACCCTTGCATCCCTAAGTTAAAACGCTAAGTAGATAGCAGTGATGGTCGCATATTGTTGGACATAGTCCTTGCCAGGAAAACAGTTCTGTCCTATAGTACCATTCTCAAGCCCAGTGACCATGAGACGCTGCCAGTTGAACGGCTTATCGTGCTTTTCGATTTCAGAGGCCGCGACTCGACCCTCCCTATGGCATTCGCCTTTGACGATGATCTGAGTTCAGTCTTTGGCCTGGATATCTGGATGGACCTTTATGCGGAGATACTCGAAAAGTGAGCCCCCTTTTGTGTCAGTGTCGACTAATGCAATAGGTGGTCCATCCATCTTTACAAAATGACCGAGTTTCTAAGAGCAGTGTGTAAGATTATTTGAAGTGGATATGCGATATGTAGTAGTTTTATAGAAGGAGAAAAAGACGGCTTTCAAGAAACTTGAAGATGAATCCCTAGCCTGACTAGTATGACTGTGCCTGGTATATTCAAACATACATATGGCAATTTAGCCGTGACAAATGGCTCCATCTCCACGATGGACATCCATGCTCTCACTACCATAGCATGATGTCGGGGATCGTACGTTCGAACTCAGTTACCGTGCTGAACCTAGATTCATGCAGCACTTACAAGCGATTAGACTCATTCCTCAAGATCAAATTCATGACTGACCGCAATAGAACAACGTTCTACATCAACGTCCCCGGCTGCAAGCGTGACCTCAAATTAAGGCGTACTAGACTAAAGAGGGTTCTATATTTAAGCTCAATCTTACTTCTCCTCAGTCTTCGTTAATCGACCTCTTAGCGTCGAGCATATCTTACCCTCCAAAACAACTTCGGTGTCCATACAATAACAGGCCTTTCCAAAGAAACATTATTTAGACCACAAAGGTTAGGACAGACTCATTTGAACCCCTCGAAAAGCGAATTCCTAACAGCATCTCCATCCCCAGGTCATTTCCCCAGGGCATTCACTCAATCACTCGCAAGTCGATCAACGGTGTCATCCCTCCCGCACATCAAATCCAGCCTTGCAGCATCGACTTGACTCTGAAGCGGGCCCTCGCATGGACATCTGCGGGGTGCGGTGGATTTCGATAACACTCTCCGCAAGGCCGCCTTCCGCCACACCAATCCCGTTCACTCCGCACCAAAGCTCCGCAACTCCGCAGCCAACCCTCTTCAAATTCCACATCATCAGTTCCCAGTTCCCCCTTTCTTCCTCTTCCTTGGTCGATCTTCCACTCGGATCCTACCTAGTTAAATTCAACGAGACCGTCGACGTGCCGCTCGATGTCATGGGTCAGATCTTCGTGCGCAGCTCGCTGTTCCGCTGCGGTGCTCTCCTCAGTACTGGCGTGATGGATAGTGCGTTCTAGGGCGCCGTCGGTGCATTGCTGGAGATGAATAATCCGCACGGGCTGCGAGGTTATCAGAATGCGAAGTTTGTGTAGTTTGTGTTCTATCAGATGAGCAAGAGGGTTGAGGGGTTTATGGGGAGGTATTAGTCGAAGGGCGTGATGGATGGGGAGCAATAAGAGGGCGGATGGGCCAGCAAAGTGGAATAATGAGAATACAAGATTCACCTAATATATCCACGTGTTTGAATCACCCACGAGCAATTGGAAGATTGATGAACTCTATTTGCTGCTATCTATCATCACTCGTAGTTTGGCTGCCGAACCTAAATCACAATCAGTAGGCTAGCTATAATTGACATGCTTCCAGTCCTCTCAAGCATGCCACAACATGGCTCCAAAATGCCAACTATCACGCTCATATTCCTAACAAAAGAATAAACTTGTAATGGATTCCTCAAAAACACTTCCCCTTCTCCAATCATCTCTTCTTCCCCTGAGCTCTCACTTTTTCCTTCTTTTCCTCAGACCCTTCCTTTTTAGCTACTTCTGGTACTTTCATACTCTTCGTATTCAATTTTGGCAAAAACTTCCCCACCCTGGCCTGATACTCCTTATATTCAGGATACTTCCGGGAAGTAATCAACTCCGTGAACCATGTGCTCGCCTGAAACAACAACAAATACCCCATGGCGCCTATGAACGTCCAATTCGCATAAACGTATGTCTCGAAGCAGCACCATTGGTACAGGCACACCCAAACAGCTTGTTCAGCGGCGAAGTTTGGGTGACGGGACCAGGCCCAGAGCCCGGAGACGACGAATCCGCGATCGAGGTCTTCGCGGGAATAGTTGGATGTGGGCTTGGCGGTCGCTAGGTATGATTTCTTGGCCTGTTGGTAGTTCCATTGCTGCTGGTCGGCGAAGAATTCGATGACTACGAGGGCGAACATGGTGCGTGAGAAGATGCTGTCAGTCGTGGTCATGCCATCACCTGTGAGATGGGATGCAAGGAGGAGGATGTAGGTTGGTGTGGTTATGGCGAAGAGGAGGAGCTGGGAGGTGGTTAGATGGGAAATTGGAGAAGGGGGGATTGAACGCTCACGCTCTGGGCTAGGGAGATGAAAGCCACATTAAATATGAACATCCAGACTGGCCCGATGTACTTCTTGAGAACTTCCCATCTGTAATCCTCTGATCCAATCGAATATCCGCCCTTACGCCAGTAGTTGAACGTCAAACGAGCCTGGTTTCAGCATTAACCTGAGAGTCTTGTGTAAAAGAAGTAAGATCGTGCTCCCTACACCCCACAGGAATGAAACTGCCATAATATGATTCAGCCTCTGCGTTGGTACCCCCGCCATGTGCGCCCATAGTGCATAGTGTCCATTGTATAACGCTGGCAGTATACTCCACAGCCTGTCCACTTGCGAGTAGTTCTTGTTGATCTCCGAGACGATGAGGAAGACTGGAGCAAGGAAAAGAGCGAGTGCGAGAGCAGTTATGACTGGGTTGGTACAAACATAGAGCGTCTTCAGTGCCTCAATGTCGGTGATGTGGTCGAAGATTTGTTGAGGGAGCTGTTGTAGCTGCGAGAGGTAGGGAGAAACGGTGATGGAGAAATCGGCACAGTCCGCGAGCGTCTGTACTACAGGCAAGGCCACGCCTGAAAACGGAACTAGCATCGTGTATGCAATACTCACGAAGTAATTAGTGAGAACAAGGGCGACGGAGGAAATAGACAAGGGCTAGTAAAAATGCACGAGAGATGAAGTCACCACCTGCATGAAACGCGCTAACCACCACATGCAGACGATCTCAGCTCGTCCCGAACGCTCTGATTGATCGGCGAGAAATTTTGTCAAAATAACGCGAATCCTTCACAAAGACGCGTCGTCACATGGAACCTCCGCGTCGATCATCTCAACAACCTCCGTTAAGGATTGAAAATCTCCGAATTGCATCATGGGAAAGATTTTATGCGTTGCGGAGAAACCATCTATTGCCAAAGCCGTGGCGAATCATCTCGCAGGCCGCGCACAGCCAGTAATGCCCCACACAATTGGAGACCATTTTCGGTATTAATAGCTATTTACAGAGAGATGTGCGTGGTATCCCCTGGGTGAAGAACTATGTCTTCGATTATCGGTTCGAGGGGCCATGGGGCATGAGCAATGTCGTCTTCACTAGTGTGGCGGGACATATCAAAACCTCTGATTTTACCGAAAGATATCGCAAGTGGAACTCTTGCGATCCGTCAATGCTATTCGAGGCTCCCATCGAGACTTTCGTCGAAAATGTAACTCCTTGAAGTTCAGTTTGATCTACCTAGTACATGGGCTAACTCATCACAGGACAAGAGAGCCATTGCCCAAAACATCGAAAACGAGGCTCGCAACTCCCATGTGCTCTTTATTTGGACCGATTGTGACCGTGAAGGCGAGCACATTGGTTCCGAGATTCGGGATATTGCTTTGAAGGTCAACCCACGCCTTGAGGTTAGAAGGGCAAGGTTTAGTAACATTGAGCGAGCGTCTGTACACCATCACGTCGTCTTCCCCCTCCAATGCTGACAGCTACCTAGCCATGTTGTCGATGCTGCAAGGAACCCCATTCCGCTAGATGAGAGACAAGCAAATGCCGTCGCAGCTCGCATTGAGTTGGACCTTCGTCTTGGTGCAGCATTCACGCGGATGCAAACATTAGCTTTAAAACCGATGATCGACAGCGTCCAAGAGCTCCAAGTAATCAGCTACGGGTCCTGTCAATTTCCAACCCTCGGGTTCGTCGTCGACCGCTACTTTCGGGTCACAAACTTTGTCCCGGAAACTTTCTGGTCCATCAAAGTCGTACATAAAAAAGACAGCATCAATGTCAATTTCAATTGGAAGCGGGGCCACCTCTTTGACCGCATGACAGTCACTGTTCTTTTTGAGAGATGTCTCACTGCGAATATTGCCAAAGTCATCAAGATGCAGAAGAAGCCGACTAGTAAATGGAAACCTTTGCCTCTGACGACTGTGGAGCTGCAGAAAAATGGCAGTCGATTTCTGAGGATGGACAGTCAACGCGTAATGAAGGTGGGCTGTCTATTCAGGAGCGAGAAAACTAGTATGCTGACGGAGTAAAGATCGCAGAAGAATTGTATACGAAAGGATGGATTAGTTATCCGCGTACGGAGACAGACCAGTTTGACAAAGGAATGGATCTAAAAAAGCTTGTTGAGAAACAGCAGCAAGATGGACATTGGGGACCTTTCGCTCAAGGGTGTGTACCTCATCTTTCGCCAATCCCTTCAATGGCTAAATCGACCCAGATTGATGAATGGCGGATTCAAGCAACCCCGAAACGGGCGAAATAACGATAAGGCACACCCACCGATTCATCCCGTCAATTACGTCGCCGGAAATCAACTAAACGATGAAGAACGAAGAGTGTATGAATTCGTGGTTCGCCGGTTCCTTGCTTGCTGTTCCGAGGATGCCAAAGGCGAAGCTACGGACGTGGAAATTGATTATGGCGGGGAAATATTCCGGACCCATGGACTCATGGTTCTACAGCGCAACTACTTGGACGTCTACCCGTACGACAAATGGGAAAGCAGCCAGCAATTACCGCAATTTGCCGTGGGTGAGACTTTCGTACCTACTGAAGCTAAAATGATGGACGGGAAGACTACAGCTCCAGGGTATTTGACAGAACCGGAATTGATCTCACTGATGGATGCGAATGGTATCGGCACGGATGCCACCATGGCAGAACACATTGCTAAAATCAAAGAGCGGTCCTATGTCATGACCAGACCCAAAAGTGGTGGACGAGGGGATGTTGAAAACTATGGACAGGCAGTAGCAGCAAGAGGCAGAGGCGGCCGCGGAAGAGGGCGAGGAGGCCGTGGAGGCGGAAATGGTACCGCTCGGTCCAGTGGAAATGACGGAGTGCAAGAATTCATTCCGACCACCCTTGGAGTTGCGCTCATCGAAGGGTACGACAACGTGGGGTTCGAGACAAGCCTTAGCAAACCATTTCTGCGGAAAGAGGTAATAGGAGCTGAATATCTCCAGGGCCGCCTGACATGTGCTGACAATCAGCAGATGGAGCTCCAAATGAAGGCCATTTGCGCGGGCACGAGAACTCGACACGATGTGGTGCAGGAAAACCTGGAGCTGTACAGAGAAGTTTTTGTGCGGACCACGCAGCAGATCAATGTCCTGAAAGCTGTAAGTGTTGGCCAATGGAAGCGCTGTTTTGAAACGACTGCAGATACTGATTTGTCGAGGCAGGCCATAAGAAAATATCTACTGGAAGCGAATGGCTGAGGGATTTTCAGTAGCCGGATGCGTGGCGCGTAGTCGGCAACGATTGTCGGGTCTCGGTCACGTTGATTGAAAAGCATGAAGGGACCTCCACGACGCTCGCCGCGGACCGCCACATTGCGTGGGTGAATTGACATCCACAGATGCCACTTAGCTTCAACTCTTGAAGCTATCCGCATACTCTTTGCAGGTTGTTGAGCAGCGGTAGTTTGATATTATTGGGGAAGCTCTGCAAGCGAGCATCGCGAAAGGCGGCAGATTGTCACTGGCGGCAGATTATCACTGACGGCAGTGCAGCGGCTTTTGTTTGGGTGTGATCCGTTTCATCACTGCGGACGCTTGGCGTGAAGCTGCGGGAGATGTCCTGCAGTCGCGCACCACGTGTATCATTATATTTGCGGGGTGACTTCTTTTGCATTGCTTTTCCACACCTCTGGATGTTTTCCTTTCTGGTCTTGTCGGCTGCAAAAAGCCCCTCTTTTCGCGGAGAAAGATATTGGCAAGAAGGGTTGAGACATGCGGTATCCCGCGTGACAGCTGCTGTATGGATGCTCTCAGGCCAAGGGTTTAGAGTTGGGGGTTAAGGACAGCTACAACTACCTCATCTATCTACCTATGAAAAGAGCTCGGCACATACCCGTGGACTACCTAGCCGGGTACCTGGGACCTTTCGCTGCTCCAGCAGCGGGAAAGCACGGAGGGGGGATAAGGGACGGGAAGGACGGAGTAGGGCACCCAGGTAAGAAATAAGTAGCTTCCAAGGCTCAGCCCTCCACTGGGTATCAGATAGCTGCTGGCAGCTCTGCATACCAAGGCTCTCGGGAGATTGTGGGAAGTCTTCGCTATCGCGGGCAAAGTAGGCAAGCTTTTGGTTGAGAGCTCCGACATGTCAATATTGTTTTAGCAGCCATGGTGTCATTGCAAAGTCGTTTCCGCTGGTCCAAAAGGAATAATAGCGGCCTCGTAAGCATCGTGGACTCGACGCCGCGCCTGAGTGGATGTGCGTGGGGATGCGAGTGGATGGGCTTCGTGGCTGTTAGGGCGGGTCATATGAACGATCAGGACCGAACAAGGGGGCGTTTCCTGATTTCCTTGGCGTACGCCGGCCACGCCTCCCTTCATTGGTCGATCTGCAGCCTGCTTGATCTGTCAGAAGCTCGTCCGGCTTTGCCTGCTGGTGCCAGTCCTCCCGCCCAAGCAACAGATAACAACACCATCAACAACCGCCGGAATCCAAATCGCAAAGAATAGAACAACGCTCGCAATACACGTACACGCTCGTCGCTCGAACGAAACCATCCACCCGCCAAATATCACGTCGCTGATACTTCCTTACTTCCATCGCCAACCCGGTCCAGCCACGGTCACCGAGTTGCTGCAATCATCGCCCCCGGCCAAGCTACTTAACTGCAGCTTGCCTTCCACCCGTTCGCGCCTCTTTGCTCAATCGCCTGCTCTCATTCACGACTTGGAAGTTGCTACCTGATCTTTCTGTAAGTCTACTGCGCAAATAACAGCACCCTCTCCTTCCTTTCGTGAGGAGCTCAGCCCTGACTCATACCGTCATCCTCCTAGAAGCTCAGCCAACTGCCAACATCACTGCATCGCTATGGCTACCAACGCCTCCAAACCCGTATCCAACATCGCCATGGCCTTTGGGGCCAAGTCCGCCTCCGTGGACATACCCAAACCACGCGATGGCGGACTCCTCCACGCTCCTGACACCTCCAAACACCATCCGAATATGCTCCTTACTCCCCCAAACTCCATCTCACCAACCCTTCCTCCCCATAAGCCTCACTCCGAACACCTCTCGACCTCTCATAACCCTCCCCCTGTCCAGGTGGACTCAGACATCGACCTCCAAGACGCGGTCGAGCACGCTGCTGCGCAGGACCAGCCAACGGCCCTCTCGCGCGCGGCGCTGTCCGGCCTGGAAGCTGCTGGCGCAATCACGCCAACTATGCTTGCAAAGCATCATCTTCCAGATATCCTTCTAGCCCACGGCCCCATGGCTATTCGCCATGTGCTGAACCATCTGGCTCAGTCTGTCCCTGGATTTTCCAGGATTCCTCCCGCGAAAGCCAGGAGGCTAGTGGTCAGTGCACTAGAAAGTCGAGGAGGCGGAGGTTCCAGCGGAGAGGTGGAGTTCGAAAAGGTCGGCTGGGGCCGATGGGACGCGCGAATGAAGGGACAACCGCCGCGGGAAGGGCGGTCTTTATACCAGGGCTCGATTGCCAGTGCGGAACACGGGACAGGACATTCCGGAATTTCTCCGCCGGCTAGCGTACCGGATTCGTACGCCATGTCCAGCGCAGGCGGCCTCCAAATTCCTCGCGGCGGCCGCAATAAGCGTGATCTCTACTCTGGCAGCTGGGCCGGAGACTCCATGTTGAGCTCACGGGATGAAGAGATGGAGGATATGAACATGGCGGAGCATGAAGCGGACAAGATGTCCTTGGATGGCTCCGAACCCGGATCTGGATCCGAATCGTCTGAAATGGCGGAGGACATCCCAGGCCTGGAAGACGACCTGGACGACGTCACGGACCAGGAGGACTGGGCCGCCATCGGTCCAGATGCCTTGCGACAGGGCAACGACGTTTTTGCGCGCAAGCACACGTACCGCAACTACAACTACATGTCGCGCGCATCGGCCGCTCGCGTGAAATCCGCGGGCGGCTCATCATTAGCGAAATCCATGCCTCATCGCTCGAGGCTTTCTTCTCTGCAGCTGCAGAAGCATCATCATGTTTCTCGTGCCGGAAAATCAGCAACTCCGGCCTTTCATTCATCTTCTTTGGCATCTGTTTCCCGCATGGGCGCGGGTGACATGGCGGCTTCGTCTTCTTTAGATATTTACGGCGTTATGGATCAAGGCTCCCAGGAACGGGAGGCGGTCGAGGCGCTACTCCGGATGGGATCTATGTAACAATACACATTCTGGACTACCGGCGTTATATTCGGACAAACTCGGAATCAGGCTCGAATCACGACTGGGAGGGATTTGGGAACTGGGCTGGATACCTCTTTTTCACACTTTTTTTGTTATCTGGATGGGTCGATGACAACTCCTGCTACTGAACGTCAAGCGCTGACTCAGGAGCGAGCACTCGACGCTTGGGATTTCATCTCTATTGTTAACCTCATCTTTCAGCATGATGCAGGAAGGAACTGGTGGGGCCGGGGATCACGCAAGATCACGCAAAGCCATGCAACTCAACCCCCAACATCATCTCCTTTTCTCGCTTCGTGCTTTCATCTTTTTAAACACACTACTCTTCACTTTGCTCTATCAGCTCCTCGGCAGCTGCTACAGCAACCCATTTCTAATCACTCTTTGATGTATATACCCATACAACACTACCCTGCTCTGGACCTAGCGGGTCTGATCTGTTCAAGCTCCGTTGCGTGCGCGAAGGGGCTCAACTATGAGAGATATAAGGAAGAAATAAGATTATTGAAGGCGTGAGCCTGTTCTTCTTCTCGGTTACGATTCCTGCATCTTGCTAAGTGTATGGTGACGTTGATTGTGACCTGGGGACCTTGGAAGATCTGGTAAGTGGTATGTACCCTTTTGGTATATCGAAAGGCTTTTGGGAGTTGCGATCCATTCAGTCGAGGCACCGACTAGCAGATGAAGGTGTCGATTTCGCTAACCCGAGCATTTCGTTATCGAGATCCGGAATACTGTACGAAACATTGACTCTCCGAATCTAGGTAACGTCCCTCCCCGCGCCGAGATAAACCTATTATTCAGGCATCTTAACTCTTTTCCTCGCGACTCTATTAAGTCATAGTGAATGTATTATTTTCTTCAGACATTTTCCCTTCTAGGAACTAGTCTATAGTGCCAAAAATACGACGGTTTTGGTTATGCCATCGATTGTTCCGTTCATAGCGTCTAGAAACTATTTTAGGTTTACACTCCTGCTCCACAACAGCCATCAAAACCTTTTCAAATTTCGGGGTACTTAAATGATAGTTCTGTTAAAAGAGAAGATATTTCTATGGTTTAAAGACGCTTAGCCACTAAAATCATGCACTCCGAATTTATCCGTGCAAAGTGGTCTCGAGAATGTCTTGGCATAATAGATTAGTGCGCTTACATAATATTACGCTAGATAATAAGCTATCTGTATTGCATTCTACGCTATATTTAAGAGTATGGCGCTCTTCTATATGCGTCTATAAATAGTCACGTGCTGACTATTTTTGGCGGCCGGTGCGCGTTGCTAGGTGTCTTGTGTCGAACCAGCTGTCTCTGTGCTTTTTCTATCGCCATATTCATAGTCATAGTAGTTATATTACTAAGCATAGTAAGAGCAGTAATACCTAGAAGATTCTAGAGGCACCTCTAGTAATATAGATACTTGCTGCTCCCCGGACTCCTCTATAAAATAGAGATAATAAATAATAAAATAAATAATAAAATAAATATAAGAGGCTTATGCTAGACGAAGTTCCAGAAGCGTAATACGACCTAAAGAATGCCCTAGGCAAACAATACCTTTGTTAACTGTAGAGCAAGTTGCTCGAAATTCAAAAGGAAGCCACAACAACCGCTGTTGATCTAAAGCAATCCACTGATCTTGTACAAAGATATAAGACAGCTGCGTTCTTTAAAGTAAGGGCGATGGCGTAGGAGAATACAAAGGAATATCACCTTCATTTGTGTGAAGATACTGGCCGTCCGGCGAGAAGGCGACGGCGGAGACGTACGAGGTATAGCCCTTAAGCATGCTGCGGCACAACCCTGTCGCCGCCTCCCACACCCGCACTGTCTTGTCGTAAGAGGCCGACGCGACCAGCTGGCCGTCCGGCGAGAAGGCGACGGCGGAGACGCTGGAGGTATAGCCCTCAAGC